>CM035298.1:7732092-7793057 GCA_020226075.1 Hydropotes inermis | reverse complement strand
GGCAGAAAGTGAAGAGGAACTAAAAAGCCTCTTGATGAAAGTTAAAGAGGAGAGTGAAAAGGTTGACTTAAAGCTCAACATTCAGAAAACTAAGATCATGGCATCTGGTCCCATTTCTTCAAGGGAAATAGATGGGAAAACAGAGGAAACAGTGACGGACTTGATTTTGGGGGGCTCCAAAATCACTGCAGCTGGTGTTTGTAGCCATGAAATTAAAAGACACTTACTCCTTGGAAGGAAAGTTATGACCAACCTAGATAGCATATTAAAAAAGAGACATTACTTTGCCAACAAAGGTCCGTCTAGTCAAGGCTATGGTTTTAACAGTGGTCACGTATGGATATGAGAGTTGGACAGTGAAGAAAGCTGAGTGCCGAAAAATTGATGCTTTTGAACTGTGGTGTTGGAGAAGACTCTTGCAAGTCCCTTGGACTGCAAGGAGATCCAACCAGTCCATCCTAAAGGAGATCAGTCCTGGGTGTTCATTGCAAGGACTGATGCTGAAGCTGAAACTCCAATACTTTGGCCACCACATGTGAAGAATTGACTCATTGGAAAAGACCCTGATGCTGGGAGAGACTGGGGGCAGGAGAGAAGGGGATAACAGAGGATGAGATGGCTTGATGGCATCACCGACTCTATGGACATGAGTTTGAGTAAGCTCCGGAAGTTGGTGGTAGACAGGGAGGCCTGGTGTGCTACGATTCATGGGGTCGCAAAGAGTCAGACACGACGGAGCAACTGAACTGAACTGATATTATTTTGGGCTTCCCTGTTAGCTCAGATCGTAAAGAATCTGCCTGCAGTGCAAAAGACCCAGGTTCAATCCCTGGGTCAGGAAGATCCCTTGGAGAAAGGAATGGCAATCCACTCTAGTATCCTTGTATGGAGAATTCAAAGGACAGACCATAGAGTCACAGAGGGTTGAACATGACTGAGTGACTTACACTTTCATACTTTCATATAATTATTTTATAATCTATATATAATACTTCCAAATCTCAATTATTTGGGTATAAATTTGTTTTGAATTGTTCTGGCTAACTCATGCTTATGATAGTCTTCTCATGGCATTTGGTACTGTGTTTTTTAGTAAACTCAAATTTATTAGTAGTTAATCTGGATCACAAAGAATTGGACATGACTGAGCACACACACACAGAATGTAAATGAATTATGGGACATCTGTGTTGAGAGATGCCTTCTATAAGGATCCGATAACCAAAATTTGATGTTGTGTAGAGTCATTCTTCTCTACACACTTATGTTTCAACAATTATGAAGAAATGAGAAAAGTTATGGCTTCCATATTCAATAGCAACCTAGGTTTAGCGTGTCTTATTTATTGTTTTGTTATTTTTAGATAACCTCCTTGTTTTTGTGAGTTCAAAATGTTTAGAAATATTTTCTATAATTTATATATTTTACTAATTATATTTATAAAATATAAATATAATATAAATATATTTATATTTTTATATAAATATTTTTATATTTTTATAATATAAAATATAAAATTTATAAAATATGTATTAAAATACCTATATTTTATTGATTTTACATTCTAGAATATACTATGACTTTTACTGGAGTAGTTTTCATTAATATTGAAGTTGTCTCAAAATTTATTCTTATTAACTGTTAGCTATAGAAGTATACAAGACAAATACTGGCTCATAGGTTAAATTTAACTTAGTCAAATTAATCCTCCCTTTTTATTTAATGAAATGATATTAGTACTTAATCAAGTATTAGGAATAAAAAGTTTTAAATTAAATTTTAGAAATCAATATAAGATTTTCACTACTGACATTCATGGGCACATTATAATGGAACATTGACATTTTTACATAGTTTAAGTGTTTTCATATATATGTTTGTAATTAAAAAGACTATCTTTCTAAATCTGTGTGAATTTATTCATTTAAAAAATAGAATCTCCAATGAGATTTGAATACAAATCACAATGGTCCTTTAATGAGTATATTAAGCCTTCAGCATTGTAATGCAGAAAGACAGTAAGGAAATGTTACTTGGTAGCAATGGTCAGAATATCAGTTACTTCTTGTGCTTAGAAAAGCAGGAAGAATCCCAAGCTGGTTCCTACTTAAATTATAAAATGCAAGCATGCAATACCCTCACTGTTAACACATCTTTGTAACTTATACCAAAGTCTACCTTACAGGAAGGACGGAAAGTTGGGATTTTTTCAGCCATGTTTCTGTGCCCATGGAGAAAAAAAAAACATTGAAAGGATGTATCTGAATTCTTAAATATATTTGCTGAATGAAATTTCTTTTGAGATTATTTTTCTACTTTTAAATAGAATTTTTAAAATTATTCCCCCCAAATTATTCCTTGTAATATAGCTAGATTTATCTTTGTACTTTTTTCATGAAATATATCATATGCTATTTTGAGAACACATTTTAATGAAATGTTCTTAAATGTGCTGTTAATATATTATGAGCAAGAAGCATGTAAAGAATTCTCCCAATTTTCTTCATTAATTGACAAAATATCAAGGGTTCTAGATGGAACTCAATGCCAATAAAATAATACTGTACTATATAAAAATTCATAAATAATTAACTATAATATTAAATAGAAAAGTTTTCAAAACTTGTTTTATTGTCATCTTAAGCATTACTAGAAATTATTTTAAATGAGTTACTCTTCTTGATTTTTTTTTCAAGCTCATTAACAGACTAGGTAGATTAAAGAAACTCATCAGTGGTCACAGGACTGGAAAAGGTCAGTTTTCATTCCAACTCCAAAGAAAGGCAATGCCAAAGAATGATCAAACTACCGCACAATTGCACTCATCTCACATGCTAGTGTGAAATTCTCCAAGCCAGGCTTCAGCAATATGTGAACTGTGAACTTCCAGATGTTCAAGCTGATTTTAGAAAAGGCAGAGGAACCAGAGATCAAATTGCCAATATCCACTGGATCATCAAAAAAGCAAGAGAGTTCCAGAAAAACATCTATTTCTGCTTTATTGACTATACCAAAGCCTTTGACTGTGTGGATCACAATAAACTGTGGAAAAATCTAAAGAAATGGGAATACCAGATCACCTGACCTGCCTCTTGAGAAACCTGTATGCAAGTCAGGAAGCAACAGTTAGAACTGGACATGGAACAACAGACTGGTTCCAAACAGGAAAAGGAGTATGTCAAGGCTCTATATTGTCACCTTGCTTATTTAACTTATAGGCAGAGTATATCATGAGAAATGCTGGGCTGGAAGAAGCATAAGCTGGAATCATGATTGCCAGGAGACATATCAATAACCTCAGATATGCAGATGACACCACCCTTATGGCAGAAAGTGCAAGAAACAGCCTCTTGATGAAAGTGAAAGAGGAGAGTGAAAAAGTTGGTTTAAAGCTCAACATTCAGAAAACTAAGATCATGACATCTGGTCCCATCCTTTCATGGCAAATAGATATGGAAACAGTGGAAACAATGTCAGACTTTATTTTTCTGGGCCCCAAAATCACTGCTGATGGTGACTGTAGTCATGAAATTGAAAGACGCTTACTTCTTGGAAGGAAAGTTATGACCAACCTAGACATCATATTAAAAAGCAGAGACATTACTTTGCCAACAAAGGTCCATCTAGTCGAGGCAATGGTTTTTCCAGTGGTCACGTATGGATGTGAGAGTTGGACTATAAAGAAAGCTGAGCGCTGAAGAGGTGATGCTTTTGAACTGTGGTGTTGGAGAAGACTCTTGAGAGTCCCTTGGACTGCCAGGAGATCCAACCAGTCCATCCTAAAGGAGATCAGTCCTGTGTGTTCATCGGAAGGATTGATGCGAAGCTGAAACTCCAATACTTTGGCCACCTCATGTGAAGAGTTTACTCATTGGAAAAGACTCTGATGCTGGGCAGGATTGGGGGCAGGAGGAGAAGGGGATAACAGGATGAGATGGCTGGATGGCATCACCGACTCAATGGACATGAGTTTGAGTAATCTCTGGGAGTTGGTGATGGACAGGGAGGACTGGTGTGCTGCAGTTCATGGGGTCACAAAGAGTCGGACATGACTGAGTGACTGAACTGAACTGAACTGAACTGTTCATGGGGTTCTCAAGGCAAGAATATTGTGGCCTCCTTTCTCCTAGACTTTTTGCTGTAAGTTTCTTGCTTGCAAGGATTGCTAAGTGCCCCTGGGCAGCTGAATATCAGTGTAAGCTTACTTGTCTAGCTTCATACTTTCTGTTTATGTTTTGACCTTAAGATATTTACTTAGCTTTTTTAAAGTCTGTTATATATTTAAAATAATTTTTGCATATATTTTATCAAGTGTTTCAACATGTGTGGCAGGAGACTAAACATTGCAATAAATAGCAATTATGATTGATTTTTTTTTCATTTAAAACAATGTTCTAGAGTTGTATACAGAAGTGACTGGGCACAAGTAAAGATAACATGACCAGTTTGAAAGCTTTTGAAGTAGTCTTAATGAAAGAGAAAAATGGCTAGGACTAGTTTCAACAACCATGAGTAAATGTGGTCAAAACAGAAATACATTTGGAAGTAGAGTCTAATAGGAGTCATTGAAGGACTAGTTATGGATTGAGGGAATCAGAGAGGAAAATGTGATTTCTAAGAGCTAAACGTGAAAAACAATGAAAATGGAAGTATATTTTAATTACCCAGGGGAAAATGAGAGCAGCACAATAATCCCTAAGTGCCAGGAGCCAACACACGAGACCCTATCCCTAAAAAGGCCATAGGGGAGAAAATCTGATGGGCAAGGTGAATCGGGTTTTCAGGGGTTTTCGAAAAGGCCAGCTCACGAGATCCTACCCATGACAAGGTCACAAGGAGAAAGCCTGGCAGGCAAGGCAGATCAGGTTTTCAGGGATTTCGAAAAGCTGCCCCTGGCTCTCACCTTAAAGATGATATCTGTCTTTCTGATGCCTGCCTCAGTGGACTACTCCTTAATTTCTCTGACACAGGCAGGAAGGCCTTCCCTGATCTCTTCCCAAATAAGAATCAATTTAGAACTTTAATCAATAAATTTCCCAGGTGATGGTATTTTATGAGATTATTCAGGGTGAAAGGAGTGTTTTAATTTAAACTCCTTTGCTGGTAGTTTGTTAGCCAAATGCATTTATGTGCTTGGTACTAATATGCATGATTGCTTATAATATCCTAATCATAAATTAGCATAAAGAACCTGATTATATAAAAGCCCTAATAGATATAGAGGCCTTTTAAGGGGTAAAGGAGTCCTATTAGAAAACATAAGAAAAATTATTCTATAGGTGGTTATTGGGTTGTGTTTTGCTTGCTGTATTTTTGCCTTTAATGTGCTAAGGTGTTATAAAAACCATTGTTAATATAGTTAAAGATCTAGAGAAATAAGAACTTAGCCCTAGTGTGGTAACAATGAGATGGTTGTTAACTGTCAGTCAGGAGTGCTAGGCAAAAGCTGCCTCACTGAAGCCGCAGATTCTGTATGGGGTAAACTTCTTAGATAAATGCAACTGACAACTTTAGCAGAAGGATTACTTTTTGTATTAACAAGGATATAATTCTACTCTGTACTATTCCTCTATGAGACTGTTACCTTTCAGTTAAGGTCACCATAAAAACGGAAAATAGATTTGCATTCACCTGACTTGCATAAAATGTTAATAGGCCCCAAGGCCAGAAGATAATCTACAAGACCCTCATAAACAAAGAAGCATGCAGAAAACACCCTGATTTTGTGAAGGACAAGCTGACGTAATGTTAAACTATCTTCCCCTTAGAAATGTACTAACTTAGGGTATAAAAGCTATGGTAAAAAATAAAGCATTGCCAGACTCTGCCAGACTCTGCACCCCACGTCTGGTCACTCTCTCTCTCTCTCTCTCTCTCTCCCTTTCTCTCTCTGTCCCTCACTGACTTAGCCCTATCAAGGCTGGTCTCACGTGTCTTCTCTCTCTCTCGCAGACGCTGTCCATCCTGAGGGTACCCCCTGTCTGCCGAGGCTGGACCCCAGCACCTAAGAGTTAGACTGGAGATACACTAAAGATTCGCTGTAGAATTCATCAGATTTGATGACAGAAGGGTGATGTGTGTATCAGAGAGGGTGATGGCTTACATATGGTATTTTCCGTTGATGAAATTTCCAATAATTAAGATAATTAAAGTGGCAAGGGGAGAAGGTATGCAGAGAGTTCTGACACAAATTCAGTTTTTGGCATATGTATAGGACAATTATACAATTATATATATATATATATATATATATATATATGAATTTCATCCTCAGGATAAAGTTCTGAGCCAGAGATAAAAATTTTGAAGGCATATTTTTATTAATTATCTAAGTTTCTGAGACATGTGAACTTCTTAGAACTTATTGGATACCTTTTACAAAGTCATGAGCATTTATGAAAACACTAAATAAAATTATACCACAATACTGGGGAGATTCCAAGTGTCTCTTCATATTTTGGATTTGTTTTACCTGCAACATAGCTTTTATTTATAACTAGTTTTTTGCAATAATGAATTCCATTAATATATATTTGAGTTTTTAAACTTTGACTTTAAATGCTAGTCTCCTGTGGCAGATAAACTGATTGAAATTAAGGCCCAGAAAATTCTTTTATTAATCTGTAGTTTAGATGCTTGCTTTCAATTTCTTGTATTATATTACTTTGCTTCCAGGCTGAAATCCGCAAACTACTACAACACTGTGACTGAACTTGGCCAAAACACAGGAATTTGTTTTAATGATCCCCATATTTTCAAATTCTTCACTTGAGGTATAGGACACTCTCTAGAGAGCAGAATCAATAAACCTTGAAGAATGCATATGGAACGTTATTTAAACTAAGAGCTGGAGGGAAGCTCACAGATGCAAAGGAGCAATGACGGGCAGCTGCAGGAATTTCCCAGGGACAATGGGCACATGAATGAAACATGTGTCCACAGGATGGTAACTGGGTATAATGAGGAAAGCGAGGAGGGAAAGAGCAGGGAAAATAGTCACTTACAGAACAGTAAGGGCCCTGTGTAAGTGCATGCTCACAAAACTGAAGTATTCACCTATTCATTTAAGAAAATGATTGGGACTTCCTGGAGCTCTGCTTGGTTCCAGCAGTACAGAATTGACTAAAGTTTTGAAAGGAATAATGATCATTGTAGTATCATTTATATATTCTAAGTAGCATTCATTATTGACATGGGAAGACGTGGGAAGAACATTTGATGCCAGTCAGTAGGTTAGGAAAGGTATTCATCCCACTGGGAGTTTAACTTTTCAGGGATATCTTGAAGTTAGAAAATGGAAAAGGAAAATCTTCAGGGGAGAGAGAAAAGCATGTGCAGGGCATGAAGGCAAGAAACATTGAGTGTCCTTGGGATATGGTGCCTCCAATGTGTCTATGGTATAAATCACAGAGGATATGAAAGTGATGAGCCTGGACGTGTTTTAAAAGGGCTGAGATATAACCGAGTTTGTGTGTTATCCTCAGGAGTTTGCAACTTAATTTGAAGGGGATGGAGAGGCACTGAATTCTTAGAAGCACAGAATGAAGTAAGAGATACGCACTTTGATAACAAGGTAGAGGATATCATGAAGAAAAACGAAATCCATTTTGGACTTATAAATGACTGTAGTATTTAAGAAGCAGTGGTAAAAAATGAGGTGTAAGTAGAATTTGCAAATAATCCAACTACTAAACATTAAAATCCCCAAAGTCTTTGAAATTCATTTGCAGGTGCTTTATATGAAGATAGTTTTTCTATGAATAATACACACAAATATTACCTATAAAATAAAATAACAAAGAATAATTAAATATAAATGTCGTGTACAATCTTTGGTTAGCTTATTCAATGCATAACTGTAGCAAAAAATGTCTAATGGACACTAATTTCCCAGAAGTGTTACCAATCTGTTCTATACATGTGTGCTCCTCTGTTAACTGCCTGAAAGAGAGATACAAATACATAATATGTTTCAATGACTAACAGGATGAATAAGACATTCTAAAACCTAACTTTAAACTTTTAGAAATCTTATAGTTTTCATAATCACTTAATATTTGCTTTTTTTTCTCAAGAAACTTTTAATAGATGTGGTATGCTCACTAGCTTTAAACTATTGCATGATAATAATGACTATTACAAAATAATCAAAATGAAGTCAGGAACATCTTGACTTTAATCCCTTCACTGTTATTCTTTTTGTATGACCAGTGCTAAGTAAAATTGCTTGTCCTTCCATGAGCCACTGTATTATCAGAATGATTTTGATTAAATTAAATATATAATTTGCTCATCTATTCAATTATCACATTAATAAATATTTCTTGAAGGTTTTAGTGATGTGAGTTACTGAGCGGAATCAAGGATATGAAGACAATCTAAAGAATTTAGTGGATAAATAGGAGCAGGTCCTACAAGAAACTTATGACAGGATACAATTAATGCAATGATATAGTTTAAATCCATATCAATATATAAAGCCATAAAAAGTCTTATGTTAACCTGGTTGGTTGGTAGGATAATATTCAGCAAATTATCTTTGGTTAAGGTTAGTGTGTCTGTACTGGAATAAAATAAGAATATGAATTAAACTGGTAAAAATGCAGTGAAAAAATATCCCATGAAACATTTACTGGAACTTATAATGTAGAAAGTTGGGAAACCTTATCTTTTTCAAAAGTGTGATTATATATATGTTTTCTTTTATCATTCCAGTGGCAGCATGAAGGATGCATTTGAAGGTAACAAAAATACAAAAAAAGTTAGGACAGTACTGTAAGAGTCCAAACTAGAGAGAATAAGTTCTACTGAGAGTAGCAAAGAGGGAAGAGGATCCAGGGATGCAAAATTAGTCAAATCTAAAAAAACAAAGGTGGTTCAGTGTAGCAATGGTGGAAAGTAATTATGTGAAGTTTAAGAACAGGGTTATAGGAGTAATGGAATGAAAGAAACAGAAGTAAAAATGATGGTTATGAACAATTATTTGCCAATATATTTTAAATACTTGCTAAAATGGATACATTCCTAGGAAAAATGCCAGAACAAAAATGATACAAGAGATATTTGAATAGCTATGCATCAATTTTAGAATTTGAGTCTGCAATTTTAAAATCTTTTCACAAATAAACTTCTACACCTATGTGCCTTCAACAAATGTTGAAATTGATAAATTCTACTAAACTACAAACATCTCCTAAGGAATAAAAAAAGTCAGAACATTCCATAACTCACTTTATAAGGCTTACATAACCTTGATACAAAACCAGATAAGGATATTATAAGAAAATAAAATTTTAAAGCAACATAATTTGTGAATATACACGCAAAAATATTAAAGAGTATATTATCAGTATAAATCCAGGGTTTTATTAAAAGGATAGTAAAGAAAATCACTAATCATTTAAAATAGGAATAAGTTCACTTCATAGAATTGTCATCTATATACATAGTTCAGAGAGTGAAATGCAATTTATTTGCTCAATTGCAGGAGGCATTTTCAACTCATATAACCTATAAAAGTCTTATATCTAACTTATATAAAGTATTAAAGCAATAAAAAAAAAATCAAGAACCTAATTTTAAGAAGTCTAAGAAAGAATTCCTTGGCAGTCCAGTGGTTAAATCTCTGTGCTTCCACTACAGGGGACCCAGGTTCACTCTGTGGTCAGAGATCTCACATGCCACATGGTGTGGCCAAAAAAAAAAAAAAAAAAAGGAATAAATTTTTCTTCCCAAGTGGCTCGGTGGTAAGGAATCTGTCTGCCAATTCATGAGACACAGGAGATGGGGTTCAATCCCTGGGTTGGGAAGATCCCCTGGACAAAGGAATGACAACCCACTCCAGTGTTCTTGCCTGGAGAATCCCAGGGACGGCAGAGCCTGGTGGGCTGCCGTCTATGGAGTCGCAGAGTTGGACACGACTGAACATGGCAAAGCGGATATGAAGAATTGGTTTATGGTTAAATTATCCTAATTAGCTTATAAATACAGGAAGGCACTAAATTCCTATGTAATTACAGAAATGCCAATGTATGCTCAGCTGAATGGCCAATATTAAGAAAAAAGAAGGAAAAGTAAAAATCTGACAAACTGATGGTGGAAATACAGAGCAGTGGGAGCCCCCATAAACTATTTGAAGGAATATAAATTGTTAAAATTTTCTGAGAATTATTTGGCATTATCGACTAACATTTGCAGGTTGCTAACATTGAACCTGGAGAAGGAAATGGCAACCCACTCCAGTGTTCTTGCCTGGAGAATCCCAGGGACGGGGGAGCCTGGTGGGCTGCCGTCTATGGGGTCGCACAGAGTTGGACACGACTGAAGCGACTTGGCAGCAGCAGCAGCAGCAACATTGAACCTGCAAAGACTGTATGAGACAGCAATTCCATTTCTACATATATACCCAATTGATATTCATGCATATGTGTGCATCAAGACTCTTAGAGCTGTCATGGTAATGCTAAAATAGACCAGAAAACAACTAAAATACCTACTAAGAGTAGATTAGATAGATTGTTATAAACAAATACAATGGAATACTATAGGACAATGAGAACAAAGGCATTATAATGTTATGACCAACCTAGACAGCATATGGAAAATCAGAGACATTACTTTGTCAAAAAAAAGGTCCGTGTAGTCAAGGCTATGGTTTTTCCACTGGTCATGCATGGATGTGAGAGGTGGACTAGAAAGAAAGCTGAGCACTGAGGAGTTGATGCCTTTGTACTGTGGTTGTTAGAGAAGACTCTTGAGAGTCCCTTGGACTGCAAGGATATTCAACTAGCCTCTCCTAAAGGAAATCAGTCCTGAATATTCATTGGAAGGACTGATTTTGAAGCTGAAACTCCAATACTTTGGCCACCTGATTCAAAGAGCTGACTCATTTGAAAAGACCCTGATGCTTGGAAAAATTAAGGGCAGGAGGAAAAGGGGACGACAGAGGATGAGATGGTTGGATGGCATCACCAACTCAATGGACATGGGTTTGGGTAGACTCCAGAAGTTGGTGATGGACAGGGAGACCTGGTGTGCTGCAGTTCATGGGGTCGCATAGAGTCAGACAGGACTGAGTGACTGAACTGAATTAAACAATTTAAACATATTTGGTGAGCAAAAGAACCCAGGTAGAAAATGGTACATGCTGGATGATTACATTTACATTAGCTCCAAAATAATGGCCAAATAAAGCTATAGCTTTTAGTGTGGTACTGAGATGGGCAAGAAAGCTATTACCCAATATTAAGATAATATATGTCTCTGGGGGAAAGCCAGAGGATGTAGAAAATGAGAGTGATAGTGAAATATCTTTGGGGGAGGTGGCAATATTCTTTTTTCTTTGGATCATTAGGTTGTACACTTTTTCTGTGTATTTTCTCTCTGCTACATTTTGTAATGGAAAATGATAAAAAGCTACTGCTGAAAGATAAATTTTCATTGGTTTAGTTCCATTTATTTCAAATAACTTTATCCTACTCAAAATGATGCTATGTATAGTGTTAAGTAATTCAAATCTTCAGAAATGTGTTTTCTAAAGATGGGAAAGACTGATATTGATAGTCACCATATGGTTTTATTCTGAGAGGTAAATAAGAAAATGATGATTAAAAGGATTTCAAATAGCAGATTTTCCTTATGTGTCAAATTTCTAATCTCAAATTATTTTCTAATCTAATTATCTTTATCATGACAAACAAACTTACTCTCATCTTCATTCTCTTTTCTTTATTTCATCTCTACTTCAATAATGATACAAGTTTGTCAATTTATTATCAAAATATCTAAAGTCTCCTTCAACTTTCCTACTCCTCCTACTATGATTTCTTTGACATTATTTTAATGAGAGGTGGCTGGAAATTAGCATCTTATTGAAGAGAAATTACTGATATGGAAGTTGAAGGATTTAATAATTAGGAAAGTTCAATGGAAAAGCCTTTAAATAAATGAAAGATGGAATTGGTGTTTGATTATATGTATAATATCAGAAATATGCTATGTGGAATATTTAATAAATTGTGCATATAGTTCATTTGTTATGATCATTTGGATCATATAACAGGAGAAATGCTCAGGAAAGTGATAGGATATGCAGATTTAAAGAAGGATATTTGAACTACATGTTTATACAATAATATTTATTAAAACACTTTATGTAAATTATATCAGTTATATATAACAAATAGAATGAGAAGTACAGTGGGGTTAACAATTAAGCCAATGGCATACAAGTTTGAAATAGTGATTGGAATAAGCATGAGCAAAGTAGAGAAACCTCATTGTTGTTCAGTCACTTAGTCGTGTCCAACTCTTTACAACAACATGGACAGCAGCACACCAGGTTTCCTTGTCTTTCACTATCTAGTGGAGCTTGCTCAGACTCATGTCCATTGAGTCAGTGATACCATACAACAATCTCATCCTCTGTCATTCCTTTCTTCTTCTGCCTTCAGTCATTCCCACCATCAGGGTTTTTGCTAATGGATGGGACATCTCTTTGCATCAGATGTCCAAAGTACTGGAGCTTCAGCTTCAGCATCCATCCTTCCAGTGAATATTCAGGATTGATTTCCTTTATGATTGACTGGTTTGATCTCTTTGCAGTCCAAGGGACTCTCAAGAGTCTTTTTCAACATCACAGTTCAAAAAAGCATCAATTCTTCAGTGCTCAACCATTTTTATGGTTTTACTCTCACATCCATACATGACTACTGAAAAAAATCATAGCTTTAACTAGACAGACTTCTGTTGGCAAAGTAATATCTCTGCTTTTTAATATGCTGTATATATTGGTCATAGCTTTTATTTCAAGGAGCAAGTGTCTTTTAATTTCATCGCTGCAGTCACCATCTGCAGTGATTTTGGAGCTCAAGATAATAAAGTCGGTCACTCTTTCCATTTTTCCCATCTATTTGCCATGAAATGAGGGGACTGGATGCCATGATCTTCATTTTTTGAATGTTGAATTTTAAGCCAACTTTTTTCATTCTCCTCTTTTACTTTCAACAAGAGGCTGTTTAGCTTCTCTTTGCTTCTTGCCAAAAGGGTGGTGTCATCTGTATATCTGAGGTTGTTGGTATTTCTCCTAGCAATCTTGACTCCAGCTTGTGCTTCTTCCAGCCTGGCATTTCACGTGATGTACTCTGCATATAAGTTAAATAAGCAGGATGATAATATACAGCCTTGACATACCTCCTGTCCAAATTTAGAACCAGTCCATTGTCCCATGTCTGGTTCTAACTAATTCTTTTTGACCTGCATACAGATTTCTCAGGAGACAGGTAAGGTGGACTGGTATTGCTATTGTTGTGAGAATTTCCCAGTTTTTTGTGATCCAGACAGAGATTTTATTCTAGTCAACGAGGCAGAGGTTCTTTCTGGAATTCTCTTTCTTATTTTATGATACAATACATATCAGCAATTTGACCTCTGGTTCCTCTGCCTTTTCTAAATCCAGCTTGAACATCTAGAATTTCTTGGTTCATGTACTGTTGAAGCCTGGCTTGGAGAATTTTGAGCATTACTTTGCTAGCATGTGAGACGAGTGCAATTGTGAGGTAGTCTGAACATTCTTTGGCATTGCCTTTCTTTGGGATTGGAACAGAAACCTATACAGCAACAAAAAAGCACACATTTCAGATACACACAACTGTATAGATGAATCTTGATGGCATTGTTCTGAGTGATAGAAACTAAGTATAGTAAAAACAGGAAAAATCATAGTGAGAGAAAGCAGATTAGTAGTTGCCAGATACTGGCATATGTGTTATGTTAATTGCAAAGTGTCAAGAGGAAGCTGTTGAGGTGATGAAAGTCTTCTATATTATGAGTATGGTGGTGTTTACATACTATGATTTCTATAGTAAAAGGAAAATAAAATCATATTTTTATGATGGCTTAATTTTGTTGTATGTATCTGTCATCAGCTGGTCTGTATTCCCCAAAATGAGATGTTGAAGTCCCAGCCCCTGGTACCTGTGAATTTGACATTATTTGGTGATAGGATCTTTATTGGCAGATGTAATCAAGTTAAAATGAGATACAGTATTAAAATCTGGTCTAAATCCACTGACCAATATCCTTATAAATGGCCATGTGAAGGCAGAGGTATAGAGTCAGAGAGAATGTCACTCAGATACTAGAGCAATATAGCTGTAAACCAAGGAGTGTCAAAGATAGATAGTAATTGCAAGAAGATAGAAGAGAATTGTTATAATTTTTATTTATTTTAAAACCTCAAGAAGAAACCAGTCTTGCTGTCCTCTTGATTTTAAACTTCTAGTTTCCAGAACTATGAGAAAATAAATTTCAATAAGCCACCCAGTTTGCAGTCACTTGTTATAGGAATCCTAGAAAACTAAAATAGTATATTTTACCACAGTAAAATCTTCCTTTTGGAAAATAGCATAAGGGGATATTGTGAACAATACATGCAAATAACAATGGTGAAGTGACATGTCATTATTATAAGTAAAAAAAGAATAATGCTTAGATAATGATAGTTATTAACTTAAAGTAAAGAAGATTGGATAACACATGACCAACTGTCTTTAACTGATTTTAAAGTTGTATACAAAATCAACTTGTGTTTTAAATTAAATCCTAGGTTGTATATTAGTTAGCATTACCTAACTGGTATAATAACTAGGCCCCAAATGTGTTATATGTTTGCTCAGATGATAATACCAGGCAGGTGAAAAAGCTGGCAGTGATCCAGCTTGATGTAGCTCTGCCATATTCAACAGTTTGTTTCCTGCATCTCCTGTGGAGAAACACAGAAGAACACAGGTGGGATGGTTTTATGAGCCAAAGCTGGAATAGGTGCCAATCACTTCCACACATATTTCCTTGGCTGGCCCACAGTCATATGGCTTAACCTAACTGCCAAGGAACCTCGTAACTTTGTTTAGCTGTGTACTAGCTCTTGAAGAAATATTGCTTCAATTTGAAATGAGCAAAAATTGAATTTTCTCAGCTACAGACTTTCCGTGAAATTTTATTATGACCATATCACTTTAGATCAGGCTATAGATGTAATATTATAATTGGTCTTCATGTAGCTGCTCACTTCTCCACCTCAATCTAACGTGGACTTCTTAAAGTGTGAGCCTCTTCTTGCCACGTCTTGGTTTAACACTCTTCAGCAGAAAGCCAGTGTTGATTTAAGTGAAAATACTTAATAAAGTCTAGGAATTCAAGCATGATCTGAGCTCTGCTTATATTTCCAAGCTTACTTAGTTCTGGTCCTCTATATTCTGTTCTCAAACCAATTTTAGACCTCTCACAAAGCCTAAAATGTCATACTTCAGTGTCTAAAACCCATCATGCTTTCTCTTACCTGGAATGTTCATATATCTGAAATATTTGCTGAACAATAAGTTCATTGAAGTTTTTTTTTTTTTTTATATGCTATAACAGAAAAACCTAAACAAACTTTTTGACCCAACCCAATACTAGTCTTCTCTCTTTTTACCTTGATAAACTGTTCTCATCATTCAGATCTAGCCTAAAAAATTATTTCCTTAAGGAATACTTTTCCATTGACTTTTATGCCCCAAGGGTAAGTTTGTTTTCCTGAATTTAGGTTTATATAAAATTCTGTACATATTCCTTTAGAGCACAAGCACATGAGTAACTTTCAATAATTAGTTTTTAAATCTGAGTTCCCCAGCTAAAAATTTACAAGCAGAGATTGTGGCAGTGTTGTTCACCATTTCCTGTTTCAGTGATTATCATGTAGTAGGTTGCTAACAGGCTAATTGATAGAGTTGCTTACTATTTGATAGAAGGGTAGATAATTATGTATTTACAAAGTGGATTTTTCTTAAAAAAGACATAGTAAGGCAAGAAAATGACTGCATTTTTTTAAAACTGGAATCCATGAGGTAGCATACCATTGATAATAGCACAAAATAACACACACCTAACCCCTTCCTCATTTTATAATCAAGTGTGTAATAAAAGTACACAGTGGAAAAGACAGGGACTTATTATTTGGTACAGAACTCATGTATTCTAAAGATGCTATTAATATTTTAAACTTATTAATTTCTATATTCACATGAAGTCTGCATTAAAGAACAGACTTTTTTCCCAGACACATAGTTGATTTCACAAACAAACATACTTAAAACATCTATAACCCCTGCCTCCCACGACAAAGCAATAGTGCTTGATTAGGACTGATAGAATAAATAAAATGAAACAAAAATGATAAAGTTTGAATGCCCTAAATTGCAAAATTTTGTTCATTAAAAAATTCTTAATGTTTTTAATGTGCATAAATATAATGTATAAGGCAGATGTTTATTAAAGATTGCTCTCAGAACTTATTCCTTACAATCATTAGACATTATGTCTAGAATTTGCATGAATCTAAAATACTCATCACTTACAATTTGCCCGTTTTTCATAGGTAGCTTCCATTTATCATGGAAGTTTCACTGGGTTACTAAAGTGGAGAGTGTGGCATTGGAACCCTCTTGCTGGGCCTGGAGGTAAAGCAAGGCAGTGCTCCAGTAGAACTACCCCAGTGAGCACTGGCAGTGTTCACAGCCACCCAACCTGGGTCACAACCCAGGCCCCCTGGTCTTTCTCTGCCTGGCTAGACTGATTGTCTCCCCAGGGCCAGATTGGTCCAGACCTTATTCCAGGCTGTGGTGTGTAGTGAGCAGGGCCAGGGTAGTCACACCATTTGGATTAGGGAGTGCGGGAAGGTGGCAGCTGCCTGTGGAAAGCTCTTCCTGTCTTGATCATTGCCAAGCCAGGGCACAAGTGCTCCTCAAGAGTAGAGTAAGCTTCTACAGCACTTCTGGTCTTCTCAAGTGGTTCTCCTACCAGCCAAGGGGGCTGTCTCCTCCACGGAGGACACCAGGATTGGGACACTCCCTGTGTGGCCTGACCCACTTACTCTCAGGGTGAGTCTGCCCATACAAACCTTTTCTCCCTTTCAGACTCCTCTTAGGAGCTGAGTTCCTATGCCTTTCTTCATCTACCACGTCACTTGGAAATCTTTCTTACAGCTTAGGTTGTATAGGAGTTTGTCTGCCAGTTTCCAGCTAGTTTTCTGTGAGAATTGTTCCACAGGTAGATGCACTTCTGATTTGTTTACAGGGAGAGGTAATCTCCATGTCCTCCCACTCTGCCATCCTGATCCCTGCTCTCCTATGAGTCATGTTGAATTAAACTTTCAGCATCATTATTAAGAATTTCCTAAAATCTCCCTTCAGGCTTTCATAAAAAGACACTTTTAAAGAGTTGGGACTGGATTAACAATAACTCGATATGGTTAGGGAAACATTTTATATCTCTTTAAAGAAAGCTGGGAAATCACAGTTCCATATTTTTTTCTTTACATTTTTATCTAGAGATCTTTTTTCATTCTAATACTAAAATAACATTTTTAAGAACATTATTTTAAGTATTTTGGATGAATAGATGTCTCATTTGGGATTTTTAAATGTAAATGCTTATAAATTTTGTTACTAACTTATTCCATGTTGCTACTGAGCATGGAAGATGTGCTTGACGCTGTATGTGTGCACATACTCATGAGGTATGATACATAGTCTAATAACTTACAAATAGTGTATTTTGCAACCATTCAATAGTAAAAACTAAATTTAGTAATTTGTGGAATCTTCAACAATATCATCCAATGATAGATGATACCTGAAAGTGAAACATGTTGTGTCCAAATTAAATTCCATTTAGTCCAGCTTAGACCTGAGCCTAGTGTCTCCTAAGCTAGTGTTTCCTGATAAGAATATGAAAAGTTCATTTAAAAATAGTTTCATAAGTCTAAATATTAAATAAGTAAAACTAAATTACTAACTTGAAAAGAAGATGAAAATATATATTTCTCTGTACTACAATGAAGAGAAAGAAATGTTTAGGGTTACATAATTCTCGAAAAGTAAAATACCCAAGGCTAACTTTGGTGGTGGTGGCTTAGTCGTTAAGTCATGTACAACTCATGAGACCTCATGGATTGTAGCTCACCAGACTCCTCTGTCCATGGGATTTCCCAGGCAAGAATACTGGAGTGGGTTGTCATTCCTTATCCAGGGTATCTTCCTGACCCAGGAATGTAACCAGCGTCTCCTGCATTGAAGGCAGATTCTTTACCACTGAGCCACCAGGGAAGCCCAATACTAGTATTATGTATTATCTTAGGAAAGTCTTGTTTATTCCATATTTATTCCTTCTACTGCGTGACTTTTTCCACATTGAGTAATATTGCCACAAATTTACCTGTCTCAGACTTCAATTCCTTCTTATCTTGGACATATGTATATATTTTAAATAATTTAATGATAAAAACTTCAAATTGCTTTACACAAAATATATGTAGTAATGTTCTGCTAAGCTGGAAAATTCAACATTCACTAGGGCTGATTTGCCAACTTCCCCCACAATACACACATTGTATAACTTTGCCTATATCACCTTTTCTCTCCTCCCTTCTCTCTCATACATCTCAGGTACTTGATTTCTACCAGAAAGAATGAAAATCTTTCTTGAAGATTTTCAAGTGAAAATCTTGATTGATTTTCAAGTCTCAGTGAACCTTGATTCTTTTTTTTTCCCCCAGCTCACATTAGAGGAAATATCAACTTTTTTAGACCTATTTCCATTCTCTCTCACCAACTATTATTGACAGTGATAAACAATAATGAAAAGAATAACAACAAAATTAACACCCCTATGCTTTTGAATTGTGGTGCTAGAGAAGACTCTTAAGAGTGTCTTGGACCTCCTTGCTGTCAGAGATCAAGCCAATCAACCCTAAACAAAATCAACCCTGAATCTTTAAGAAAGGAATGATGCTGAAGCTGAAGTTCCAGCACTTTGGCCACCTGATGTGAAGAGCTGACTCATTGGGAAAGACCCTGATGCTGGGAAAGATTGAGGGCAGGAGCAGAAGGGGATGACAGCAGATAAAATGGTTAGATAGCATCACTAACTCAATAGACAAGAGTTTGAGTCAACTCTGAGAGATAGTGAAGGATAGGGAAGCCTGGAATTTCATGGAGTATCAAACAGTAGGACAAAAGTTAGTGACCAACAGCAACACCCCATTAATGTGAATGATACATTTTAATATCTAGATGGTGGAGAGGTCATGAACACAAAACTCTTCATCATTATAGACAAAATTAGGTAATAACCAACACTTGGTAAAGTAAAAATATCTAACTACAGAAAAATAACTGCAAATTAATGTAGAGAAAAAGACTTAGTGAAACCTGTTAATAGAACATAGTCTGACATTTACAGAGGTGACATGGAGGGTGGTTGAGAAGACTATCTAGATAGATAAGCATCTGAGAATTGAAACTCAGAGATATCTGATAAAGAAATTTGGGTTGAAGTAGTGAAATTAGGTAGTGAAATTCTCTTCTCAGGTTTCTCTCTGGGAGTATGATGAGAGTCTGACCTTTACTGGGAAATCTCCTGACAGCTCTTCTTTCTCCTTACTCTCCCTCTCCACTATTGTGGAGAGAGTTGTGGACAAGTTAAAACAAAACAGTAACCCATGTAATATTTTATTTTTGGTGAGTAAATAAAGCACATCTAGTCTAAAATTTATAAATATAGTGCAAGCTTACTTTGTTTTATTGTACTTCACAGATGTTATGCATGCTATAAAGTGAAAGTTTGTGGTAACCTTGTGTTGAGCAAGTATATTGGTAGCATTGTCCCAGAAGCATTTATTCCTTTTAGTATTTCTGTTTCCTATTTTTGGTAACTCTTGATATTTTAGACTTTTCCATTATTATATTTGTTATGATGACCTATGGTCAGTGATCTTTGATGTTACCCTATGATTTACTGAGGGCTCAGACTGTGGTAAGAATATTTTAGCCATAAAGTATTTTTAATTAATGAATGCACATTGTTGTTTTTTTTAAGACATAGTGCTATTGTACATTTAATAGATTGTACAAAGTATAAACATAACTTTTATATGCCTCAAGAAACCAAAAAATTCATGTGACTTGCTTTATTTTGAAATCTGCTCTATTGTGGTGTTCTGCAATTGAAAACATAATTTTTCTGATGTATACCTGTACCCTTAAATTATACAACAGAGTTTTTCACAGGAAAATGACACACACTTAGGAACATCTTTCTCCCAGTAAACAATTAGGTGAAGTACTTGAATATCTTAATCGTACAGGCTTCAGACTCATTTTTTGTTCACATATAAAGTTTTTAAATAAAGCTAGAAAAGTGTTCAAATGCCTATAAAAGGGGATGATTTTCAATGGCACCCTGGTTTCACAAAAACAAAAGAAAATTAGTGACAACTTGAAGGTCTTTCTTTATCATGGATTCAGTTAACCACCTAAAACTGTGAAAATGAAATGGCGACTTAATCTTAAAAGGGTGGGTATCATGTCATTATCATAACCTTCTACACTTCAGATAAAACTCCAAGTTTTCTTCCTATTTAGGAAATCTATGAATGCCAAATTTTACTACAGGTATCTCCCTAGGGGATATCTAAAACACACAAAGAGAGAGTTTAAATTTCCATGACCAGTCAGGCCAACTTCATGCATTTCATTTAAAAATGAAAATTGTATTTTCCATACATTTTCCACTTCTTTGTCAACTCTTCTGATAAGATGAATTCTAGGCCTTGATGTGCAGAAGCAAGGGGTTTGAAATAAGAGAGATAACATATATATTGATCAGCAAAAGCAGCCTATTCCTGAAAGAAAGAACCCAGGGTCTGTGAGACTTACCAGTGTGTTCAATGAAGCATAGTTGATGAAATGAGCAGGCTTGGGACTGAGGTGTTCATTTACAAAAGTGGAAGAGACAGGTCAGCTACTGACAACTGTAACCACCAAACTTCTGAACCAAATAAACAAGAAGTTTATATGCATTCACAGCAATGATGAAAACAAATAGGAAAAAGATAGACTAATCGGAGAAAAATTATTTCTGAAGTCAGGACACCATGCTGTGATAAATTATCTTTTCTGGTTGCTGCATAATGAATTTTAAATCAATAGTTCTGGTGTACACTTATATATAACATTTTCAGTCAATGTATTTTACTTTTTAACATTGTGGATAAAGCTATTATAGCAGAAAATTGTAAATGATTCAGAAATGGAGAAGAATAGATGGAAACTTCCAAAAACCTGACAAAAATACAGTGGAAGAGTGGTGGTAAGGAGCTATCAAAATAACATTTGTGGAGAGAAACATTTATTTTTCAGTGTATGTATCATTCACGCTTATGGTGTTTGAAAATATTTCTCTTGAAATCATTGACTTTTTTCATTCACTGTGATGTTGCCAGGCACACCATTTTCTCTATGCTAAATGCAAAGTCTGAAGAAGTGAGACTCTCTCTCAAGAATTTGGTTTGCTTCACAAAGTTCCCCCCACAACAAAAACCTCTGTCTCCTGGCTGCCCTTGACTCCTCTGCAACTTTCACAGCCATTTCTTCTTTTCCATTTTACTCTGCTAATAAATGCTTTCATTAAGATTGAACAATGGGGGGCTTTTATGGAAGAGAAAGATAAAACTCTTTTCCCCTGACAATGGAGAAATTAGTAAGATTCATTCAGTTGGTTATTTGATCATTTCTTTACGTCTATGTGTTTTTTCATGTTTGCATTATATGTGGGTAAAGCATGTATATGAAGGTGCACATATGTTTGTGTGCTCAGTCTATGAGTATATCTATATGGTATCAAATTATAAGACACAGAGATAATCTGCCAGATAAGCTAGCTATATAATATTCAGAGACCAAATCCAGCTCTTGTCAAAATGAGGTCAATCAGTCAAGTTAATTTTTTTCTTCTCTCTGACCGTTAAATATATTCAAAAGGCTCTATTTGTCTATCACAAGGATCTGATTAATTAGTAGCTTTCCCCCTTAGAACAGCATTACTTTTTTTATCTGGAATCATTATACTTCACAAACACCCACATTTAATTTCCTTCCATCTATTTATCTTAGAAACTGAGGCATTGAAAGAGTCAGTATACCTGATTCCTTTGTGGTTTAACCAGTGAGAACATGTGTCGCACGCCATGCTCAAAGAGATTCTTTTATCTCCAGGTCTGTCCTTGTACTCAAAAGAGCCAACTTGTAATAACATCTCTATTTTACTTATAAATGATATTGTTATGCTGCCACAGCTTCAGTCTCCTAAATGCCAGCTATATGTTGGCAATCAAATCCACGCTGATTCATTTCAATGTATGACAAAACCCACTACAATATTGTAAAGTAATTAGCCTCCAACGAAAAGAAAAAAACAACAACAAAAAAAACACAGAGTGGGTACCCATTCAATTGGTATTCTCTTGAATATGCATAACTTCTTTATCACTGGAGAGTTTCCAGTGTTGAGAACTTGGATTCAAACATGAGATTTAAAACCCACAAAATGATTTTCATTTCAAAAATGAAAAACAAGATTGCCATTTAAACAGAGGATTAGCGGATAATCAGAAAGAGATTCACAATGATGGGTAGAAAAAAATACACAGGGAGAGAAGAGAATGGAAAAAAAAAAAAAAACAGAAAAGTTAGAAAGCCTTTGAATGACATGTAATATATTGCTTACTTTAAGAGTGATCAACATTGCAGGGGACGTGAACTCTATAAAAATAATAGATATATTGTAAGCTGAAGGCAAGTGTAATACATTTAATAAAAATCATTAAAAATCAACCAAGCAATCAATTATAAAATTATGAATTAAAGACTAATCTTTGTGACAAAAGTGTTAAAAGATGAGGGGATGAGAGGATGAGAGAGAACTGATATAACAGGAAAAAGTTTACAGGCAGATGTTGAAACCAGGATGAATGATACTTGCGTAAAAGATAAAGTTTACTAGGTCAAGGAAAAATTGAGTAAAGTCATAAGTGAAGGAATATAGGTGCAATAGTGAGCTTGTATTATTTTTTTCCTGTGGCTGCTGTGACTAATTACCACTGTTGGATGGTTTAAAACAACAGAACTTTATTTCTCATAGTTTTGTGGCCAGCAGTCTGAAATTAGGATCACTGAATGAAAAGGTGTCAGCAGAGCTGTCCTCTCTCTGGATGCTCTAAGATAATGGTACATTTCTTGCCCCTTGGAGCTTCTGGTGTTATTGGCATCAGATCTTGTGGCCAAATCACTGCTGTGGCTGCTTCCTTGGGCACACTGACTTCTGTTTTTGTTAAATCTCCCTCTTCCCTCTTCCTAAATGTGCACTTGTGGTTGTATCTAAATATCTGTATGTGAATACCTTGATTTAACCACATCTGCCAACATTGTTTGCTCATGTAATGTAACATTTAGACATTCCAAGGATTAGAAATCTAATCTCTAGGGTCTGGGGACCATTATTCATCATTCATTATTTCCACCACATGAGAACTCCAAGAGACAGCAAAGAGACTGAACCAATGGGCAACTGAAGGAGATTAATTTAGGAAACAGAAGTAGAAACTAGCATTGTTTTATAAATGACACTGAAACCCAGAGGAATTTATACTTAGTAAGATAATACATGATCTTCCAATCTGCTTTGTCCTGAAGACACCTTTTATAATAACATATCATTCTACAAATTTTCCCCAAGATATTTTTAACCTTTTATTTTTTAGTATGCTGTTATTAAAGCACTTTTCAGTATTAAAGTTTTTTAAAAAACACATAATATTAAGGTGATACTGATTTTTGTAAAACTTTAAGTAATATGAAAAGGCTGTACTCAATCCATAAGAAATTTTCAAGAATATAGGTCAATGACACAATCAACATGTTTAGTTTTCATTATGTTAACACTTCTAATTAATCAGATCTCAAATGATGCTCAAAAATACCTTTTAAAGATTCTAAAATTATTTATTGTCTGATCTCATTGCTAACATGATTATTTGGAAGGGAGAAAAACGTGTTTCAAGGTGACCACAAAAGTTTAAATATAAAAGCTGCATTAATCTTTTAAATTGAAAATTAAAATAACATGAATTTGAGAAATGACACTACTTTTTTTTTTTTTTCATTTTTGTCACATTCTATTACTCTAGCATGACCATATTTTTCTCTACAGGTATGAAAGAAAAGTCTTAAGGACTAATACTTTATTGTTTTCTCATTTTATGAGTAGCAAAATCCCAGAGAGAGTTTGATACTTTCTTTGGATCAAAAAAAAACAAAAAACAACAACAAAAAAATCTGGAAATTATACTCTTGATTTGCCAGTAAACTACTTGCCTTCATTTATGAGGTAGTGCCTTTAAATAATACATATGTTTACATATAGTTAGATTCAAATTCAAATACAATTATAGAAAGCATCATGAAATATCTTCAACTTAATAAGATTAAAAGCAGCAATATATTATTTGTTCTTTGTACTAAATAAGTCATGAGATCCTTTATTTAACAGTCACACTCAAACCTAACAATATTTACTGCACTGATTCACAAGGGGGATATGTTTTTAAGTACTTTATTTCTTTGTTAACAGACATCATACATTGATTTCTAACTTTTCTTTTATTCATGTTTCTACAATAGTAATCAAAAACAAAAGGATGTATAATTTGCTATAACATAATTGAGGCAATAAATGTTTCTTAAAACATCAATGTTTTGTGGATATAAGAAAAATTACTGAACCAAATGTTGGGAAATCAGAAATTGTAGGCTAATTGGTTTTATCAGAAAAAAAAATTAAGTTAGCCCTGTATTAATTCTGAGTAAATACAAAAAATTATCTGTATTAGCACTGGCAACATATATCAGAAGAAAACCCCAGAGTAATTACAAACAAACAAAATAAAATCTTTTGTGTTATATTTTGTTCCAATCAAGAAAAATAAAATATTTGATGGGTAAGATTACCTTCTCCAATTTAAAATGTTCAGGTATCTAGCATAACATTTTATTCCATGTTTAACTATTGCATTTAAACTGCCATAAAAATAAAAGCTATTAACCACATAATTCAGGTCAAGAGATACTTTCAGTAAAAATTGGTTAGAGTACAGAAAATCGTAGCTTAATACAGTTAAATAAATAAAAAACTTTTGAGTCAAAACAACATTTGAATTCCAACTGAAGCTCATACACACTTTGTGACTTTACCCTTTCAGAATCTCAGTAGCCTTATGTAAAATATGGATGTATATTCAATTTTTTTGAACAGTACATATGATCTACTTAATAAAAATAGCTAATGATCATTTAAAGCTTGTTACGTGAAAGGCACGGTGTAAACTCTTTAAGTGTATCATGTATTCACTTATTTAATCCCCACAGTAACTCAGAGAGTAAAATATAAATATACTCTATTTTACAAAGGAGGCAAATAGAAAAAAGAGTGTTAGGAACTTGCCCAGTTATCATACTGTTACTAGATAGAAGAGACAGGATTAAGATTTAAACAATTTTGTTCCAGAGGCTTCTCTTAATAATCAATAGCATAATGGAACAGCAATAATCTATCTTTCTAGAACTTATCTAATAAGATGGAATTGACTGTGTTCAATGTGAGTGTGAGTCATAGTCAGTCATGCCCAACTCTTTGCAACCCCATGAACTATAATAGCCTGCCAAGGTCTTGTGTCCATGGAATTCTCCAGGAGAAAATATGGCGGTGCGTTGCTGTTTTCTTCTCCAGTGTGCTCAATAAATGACAGGTATTTTTAAAATTCTTGGCCCTCATCTTATAGGTATTTAGAAATATGGACAATCAGTAAGCCTTTCTAAGTCTTAATTTTTCATTATAGGAATGAAAGTATAAATTTAATAGCTTCCCCCTAAATCACCAATTCTATAATGATGCCATCATATTATGTTTATACAATGATGTGCAAAAAAGCAATTTAATTTTTCTTCAATAAATTAAGCTATGACAATTCTCCTCACACTATGTCAGAGCCTGTAATATATAATAAGCATTTTTTATGATGAATACTTGTAAATCAGGAATGAAACTCAAAGTAGTTATAGTAGAATTATATAAAATAACTTTCACTTTAGAGTGCACTCTAGCACCTTTAGTATTTGTCTGCACTCGAGAAACTCATGTTTTTTAAGACCAGAAAATGATTCTAGTTGATGACCTGTTCATATTTGAATAACTCAACCTTTTGTTAATTTGTGCCTGAAAGAGTGCAATTTCAATCACAATAGTTTGGTGATTTCTTTAGCGAAGTCTTTCCAGTCTAATTATAATTAAATGGAACAAATGTTTATTGGAATTTACTCTGTAAACTCCTACAGAAACTGTGCAGGAAAAAATAAATAAGACCAAAATACAGAACCTACTCTCCAGGGATTAACAGTTGCAATTGCATGTCCACATACACATTCTAGACAAAGCAGAGTGAGACAAAATAAGTGTGTGTTTGTTTGGAGGTGTTGATTAAGAAAAGAAAGAAAACTTCAGGTTATAAACTGCTGACAGGTCCAAATAACTGAAGATGAAATTGAAATCAATGAGGCACATTATACAGGATTTTCACTGACAACAAGCACAGGGGAGTAGAATCATGCCCAGTAAACTGGAATAATAGCATTACTTTTAGAAAGTTTAAAAACACTTTTGAAATGAATAGTTTTTAGAGTTCTTTCAACGCTGTTGACACTTGGAACCGTACTTAAAAGATTAAAGCAGTAGAAAAAAGATTAAAGCAGGAGAAAACAACAACAAGAAACTCTTCCTTGATCAAAGACTTTTGATCAGACAAACTTTTTAAAAACATTTTTGTATCAAACCAAAGTCATGTCTCTGACACAATGACAAGTTGTAAATACAGATCAGTGAAGAGAAGTACTTGATTTGTTGGGATCAATTTATATGTGGCATTGATAGACTGTAATAGCAATACATTCATCTAAAAAATGCTTTAAAGTACAGAATGCAGCTACACCTTAGAAACCTGAAAAGGCCTTTTACCTTTGGAAGGTGATCTTATAATACTAAGAAGGTGGTAAGTTTTTCTTAATCTGGATTTTAAATTTTTAATAGTGTTCTCAGCATCTCAGACATAAAGTTGGCTTGTCTATGGTTGTAGTGATTTCTGTTGAAGGGATGGGTGCATTTATTAGAAACTCTACTAATTTTTAAGATTTTGCACACATAATGCTAGTAAAGTAAAAGAGGCTCAAATAAAAAGCAAGTTGATTTTTCTCAAAAATAATAATGCAAGAGTAATCTATCCAAGAATACTAAATTAACATCATGGTGTCATATTTCATTGTATCATACAATACCCTCATATTTTGTGGTTCTACCATCTCCGTGATACAGCCCTCATTTACAAGGTCCAAGGTTATTAGTTACCATACTTGTATTCTTATAAGAAAAATGCAGAAAGAAGGGAAAGGATGGCGGAGCTGTTCTTTTAGGAATATGACCTGAAATTTCTACTCATCCATACTTGTTATATTCCATGAATCATCACTTTAGTGTGACTACTAATTAAAGTTGTAGGTAAGGAGGAGGGAGCTAAGATGGCAGAGGAGTAGGACGGGGAGACCACTTTCTCCCCCACAAATTCATCAAAAGATCATTTGAACACTGAGAAAACTCCACAAAACAATTTCTGATCACTAACAGAGGACATCAGACACCCAGAAAAGCAGCCCATTGTTTTCAAAAGGAGGTAGGACAAAATATAAAAGATAAAAAGAGAGACAATAGAGTTAGGGATGGAGATCCATCCCAAGAAGGGAGTCTTAATAGACGAAATTTCCAAACACCAGGAAACCTCTCACTGGTGGGTCTGGGGGAAGTTTTTGAATCTCAGAGGGCAACCTAACTGGGAGGGAAAATAAATAAAACCCACAGATTACATGCCTAAAAACAACTCCCAGCAGAAAAGTACCCCAGACGCTTGCATCCGCCACCAGCAAGTGGGGGCTGAACGGAGAGGAGCGGGCAGCATTACTTAGGGTAAGGACAGGGCCTGAATGCCCTGAGGGCAATCGGAGGAAGCTAACGTGAGATGGTAACTTAGACTGTAGGATAGCACTACCCGCCAATTCCCAAAACGAAGAACTGAGTGAATACCAGAGAAGAGCTAGCCGACTGTGGACTGGCCCATCCCCTGCCTGAGGCAGGAGGCAGGGGGGAGGGGAAAGGGGCAAACTTGGCCCCAGAGACGGCATCCCCTACCGAACTGCAAACAGGCTTCCAGTCTCTAACCAAAGACTTCCTGAGATTCTGGATAGTTGACATCTGCCCGGAGGGTCGCAGCTAGAGTCCAGCTCCCCAGAACAGGCACAAGGCACACCTCACCAGTGCGCCGGGAAACTGAGGCTGGGACTGTGGAGGGGCTAAGGTGCACCGCACCTGGGGAGAGTGCACCCATCAAGCTCCTGGCTGCCTGAGCTGCTCAGGCTGGGGAAGGCCCAAAAGAGTCTGCACCTTTGTGGAGGACCCGGAAACCTGAACCTCAGCCACTTGGGCCTGGGAAGTGCACACAACTCAGGGCCCGCACCCTGGAGAGCAGCCTGGAGCCTGAGCAGTGTAGATGGGGAAAGCACACTCGCTTGCCACAAGCGGGGGCAAACCCAGTGTGGCTGGAGCACTGTGAGTGCTCCCGACACATGCCAGTGAGATTTGTCTGCAGTGCCGCTCCCTTCCCACAGCATGACTGAACAAACGAACCTAAACAAGAGACCACCTCCACCCCCTTGTGTGAGGGCAGAAATTAGACACTGAAGAGACCTGCAAACAGAAGCCAAATAAACAAAGGGAACTGCTTCAGAAGTGGCAGGTGCAACAGATTAAAGTCCTTGTATTTAACACCAATTACACTGCAAGGGACCTATAGATATTGAGAAGTGTAAGTTGGAACAAGGAGCTATCTGAAACTGAACCAAAACAATACTTCCTGCAACAGCCCCAGAGAAATTCCTAAATATATATTTTACTATTATTATTATTAATTTTTAATTAAAAAATATTTATTTGTTTTGTCTTCTGTTACTCATCTATTACTCCTTAATTTTCATTTTTGTAACCCATTATAACCTGGCAAAAAAAAAAAGACCCTATTTTTAAAGCAAACTTCATATATATTTCTTAACATTTTTTGTTTTTATTCTTTTAAAATATTGTATTTTTAAGGGTCTAACCTCTACTCTAGATTTTTAATCTTTGTTTTCCAGTATTTGATATCAATTTTGGACACTTAAGAATCCAACCTTCAGTACCCATTCTTATTCAGGAGTGTGATTACTGATTTGATCACTCTCCCCCTTTTGACTCTCCTTTTTCTCCCCCAGATCACCTGTATTTCTTCTCTCCCCCTTCTCTTCTCAATCCAATTCTGTGAATCTCTGTGGGTGTTCTGGGCTGTGGAGAATACTTAGGGAACAGAGCACTGCCTAGATCTCTCTCTCTCTCTTCTCTTGAATCCCCTTTTTCTCCTCCTGCTCACTTCTATCTCCTTATTCCCTTTCCTCTTCTTCATATAACTTTGTGAACCTCTCTGGGTATCCCTCACTGTGGAGAATCCTTTCACCATTAACCTAGAAGTTTTATTATCAGCACTGTATGGATGGAGAAGTCTTGAGGCTACTGGAAGAATCAGACTGAAATCCAGAGGCAAGAGGCTTAAGCCCAAAACCTGAGAACACCAGAGACCTCCTGACTACAGGGAACATTAAGTAATAAGAGATCATCCAAAAGCCTCCATACCTACACTGAAACCATCCACCACTGGAGAGCCAATAAGTCCCAGAGCAAGACATACCACACAAATTCTCCAGCAAAGCAGGAACATAGCCCTGAGCATCAACATACAGGCTGCCCAAAGTCACACCAATAGACCCATCTCAAAACTCACTACTGGACACTCCATTGCACTCCAGAGAGAAGAAATCCAGCTCCACCCACCAGAACACCGATGCAAGCTTCCCTAACAAGCAAACCTCGACAAGACAAACATCCAGTCCCACCCACTGGGAGAAACCTCCACAATAAAAAGGAACCACAGACTACCAGAATACAGAAAGGCCACCCCAAACACAACAATTTAAATAAGATGAAAAGGCAGAGAAATACCCATCAGTTAAAGGAACATGAAAAATGCCCACCAAGCCAAACAAAAGAGGAGGAGATAGGGAATCTACCTGAAAAAGAATTTAGAATAATGATAATAAAAATGATCTAAAATCTTGAAAATAAAATATAGTTACAGAGAAATAGCCTGGAGACAAGGATGGAGAAGATGCAAGAAATGTTTAACGAGGACCTAGAAGAAATATAAAAAGAGTCAATTAAAAATGAATAATGCAATAAGTGAGATCAAAAACAGTCTGGAGGGAACCAACAATAGAATAACCTCGCAGAAGATAGGATAAGTGAGGTAGAAGATAAAATGGTGGAAATAAATGAAGCAGAGAGGGGAAAAGAAAAAAGAATTAAAAGAAATGAGGACAAATTCAGGGACCTCTGGGATGACGTGAAACACCCCAATATTCAATCATAAGAGTCCCAGAAAAAGAAGACAAAAAGAAAGGCTGTGAGAAAATACTCGAGGAGATAATAGCTGAAAACTTCCCCAATATGGGGAAGGAAATAGTGACACAAGTCCAAGAAACCCAGAGAATTCCAAACAGGATAAACCCAAAGTGAAACACCCCAAGACACATATTAGTCAAAGTAACAAAGATCAAACACAAAGAACAAATATTAAAAGCAGCAAGGGAGAAACAACAACTAACACACAAGGGGATTCCCATAAAGATAACAGCTGATCTTTCAATAGAAACTCTTCAGGCCAGAAGAGAATGGCAGGACATACTTAAAGTAATGAAAGAGAATAACCTACAACCCAGATTACTGTATCCAGCAAGAATCTCACTCAGACATGAAGGAAAATTCAAAACCTTTACAGACAAGCAAAAGTTGAGAGAATTCAGCACCACAAACCAGCTCTTCAACAAATGCTAAAGGATCTTCTCTAGACAGAAAACACAGAAAGGTTGTATGAACGTGAATCCAGAACAACAAAGTAAACAACAACAGGACCATTCTTATCAATAATTACCTTAAAGTAAATGGGTTGAATGCCCCAACCAAAAGACAAAGACTGGTTGAATGGATACAAAATCAAGACCCCTATATATGGTGTCTACAAGAGACCCACCTCAAAACAAGGGACACATACAGACTGAAAGTGAAGGGCTGTAAAAAATATTTCACGCAAATGGAGACCAAAAGAAAGCAAGAGTCGCAATACTCATATCAGATAAAATAGACTTTCAAATAAAGGCCTTGAAAAGAGACAAAGAAGGACACTACAGAATGATCAAAGGATCAATCCAAGAAGAAGATATAACAATTATAAATATATATACACCCAACATAGGAGCACCACAATATGAAAGGCAAATGCTAACAAGAATGAAAGGGGAAATTAGCAATAACACAGTAATAGTAGGAGACTTTAATACCCCACTCACACCTATGGACAGATCAACTAAACGGAAAATTAACAAGGAAACACAAACTTTAAATGACACAATTGTTCAGCTAGACCTAATTGATATCTATAGGACATTTCACCCCAAAACAATCAATTTCACCTTTTTCTCAAGTCCACATGGAACCTTCTCCAGAACGAATCACATCCTGGGCCATAAATCTAGCCTTGGTAAATTCAGAAAAATTGAAACAATTCCAGTCATCTTTTTTGACAACAATAAAGAAAAAAAAAAAAAAATAAAGGGGGGGAAAAAAAAAAAAAAAAAACTACAAAAAATTCCAACATATGGAGGCTAAATAACATGCTTCTGAATAACGAACAAATCATAGAAGAAATAAAAAAAGAAATCAAAATATACATAGAAACGAATGAAAATGAAAACACAACAACCCAAAATCAATGGGACACTGTAAAAGCAGTGCTAAGGGGAAGGTTCATAGCAATACAGGCTTACCTCAAGAAACAAACAACAAAAAAAAGTCAAATAAATAACCTAACTCTACACCTAAAGCAACTAGAGAAGGAAGAAATGAAGAACCTCAGGGTTAGTAGAAGGAAAGAAATCTTAAAAATTAGGGCAGATATAAATGCAAAAGAAACAAAAGAGACCATAGCAAAAAAATCAACAAAGCTTAAAGCTGGTTTTTTGAAAAGGTAAATAAAATTGACAAACCGTTAGCCAGACTTATCAAGAAACAAAGGGAAAAGAACCAAATCAACAAAATTAGAAATGAAAATGGAGAGATCACAACAGAAAACTCTGAAATACAAAGGATCATAAGAGACTACTACCAGTAGCTATATGCTAATAAAAGTCACAACTTGGAAGAAATGACAAATTCTTAGAAAATATAATTTGCCAAAACTGAACCAGGAAGAAATAGAAGATCTTAACAAACCCATCATAAACACGAAAATTGAAACTGTAATCAGAAATCTTCCAGCAAACAAAAGGCCAGGACCAGATGGCTTCACAGCTGAATTCTACCAAAAATTTAGAGAAGAGCTAACACCTATCTTACTCAAACTCTTCCAGAAAATTGCAGAAGGCAAACTTCCAAACTCATTCTATGAGGCCACCATCACCCTAATACCAAAACCAGACAAGGATGCCATAAAAAAAGAAAACTATGGCCAATATCACTGGTGAACATAGATGCAAAAATCCTTAACAAAATTCTAGCAAACAGAATTCAACAGCATATTAAAAAGATTATACAGCATGATCAAGTGGGCTTTATCCCAGGAATGGAATAATTCTTTAATATCCACAAATTAATCAATGTAATACATCACATTAACAAATTGAAGTATAAAAACCATATGATTATCTCAATAGATGCAGAAAAAGCCTTTGACAAAATTCAACATCCATTTATGATAAAAATGCAGGAATAGAAGGAACATAACTCAACATAATAAAAGCTACATATGACAAACCCACAGCAAACATTATCCTCAATGGTGAAAAATTGAAAGCATTTCCCTTAAAGTCAGGAATAAGACAAGGGTGCCAACTCTCACCACTGCTATTCAACATAGTTTTGGAAGTTTTGGCCACAGCAATCAGAGCAGAAAAAGAAATAAAATGATTCCAGATAGAAAAGAAGAAGTAGAACTCTCACTGTTTGGGGACAACATGATCCTCTACATAGAAAACCCTAAAGACTCTACCAGAAAATTACTAAAGCTAATCAATGAATACAGTAATGTTTCAGGATATAGAATTAACACACAGAAATCCCTTGCATTCCTATACACTAACAATGAGAAAATAGAGAGAGAAATTAAGGAAACAATACCATTCACCATTGCAACAACAAAAAAAAAATAAATAAATAAAATACTTAGGAGTATATCTACCTAAAGAAACAAAAGACCTGCACATAGAAAACTATAAAACACTGATGAAAGAAATCAAAGGGGACACAAATAGACAGAGAAATATACTGTGTTCATGGATTGGAAGCATCAGTATTATGAAAATGAGTATACTACCAAAAGTAATCTATAGATTCAATGCCATCCCTATCAAGCTACCAACTGTATTTTTCACAGAACTATAACAAATAATTTTACAATTTTTATGGAAATAAAAAAAACTCAAATAGCCAAAGGAATCTTGAGAAAGAAGAAGGGAACTGGAGAAATCAACCTGTCTGACTTCAGGCTCTACTACAAAGCCACATTCATCAAGAGAGTATGGTACTGGCACAAAGACAGAAATATAGATGAATGGAACAGAATAGAAAGCCCAGAGATAAATCCACGAACCTATGGTCACCTTATCTTTGACAAAGGAGGCAAGGATATACAATGGAAAAAAGACAACCTCTTTAACAAGTGGTGCTGGGGAAACTGGCCAACCACTTGTAAAAGAATGAAATTAGGACACTTTCTAACACCATACACAAAAATAACCTCAACATGGATTAAAGATCTAAATGTAAGACCAGAAACTATAAAACTAGAGGAGAACATAGGCAAAACACTCTCTGCCATGAATCACAGCAAGATCCGCTATGACCCACCTCCCAGAATATTGGACATAAAAGCAAAAATAAACAAATGGGACCTAATTAAACTTAAAAGCTTTTGCACAACAAAGGAAACTATAAGCAAGGTGAAAAGACAGCCTTCAGAATGGGAAAAATAATAGCAAACGAAGCAACAGACAAAGGATTAATCTCAAAAATATGCAAGCAACTCCTACATATCAATTCCAGAAAAATAAATGACCCAATCAAAAAATGGGCCAAAGAACTAAACAGGCATTTCTCCAAAGAAGACATACAGATGACTAACAAACACATGAAAAGATGCTCAACATCACTCATTATCAGAGAAATGCAAATCAAAACCACAATGAGGTACCATGACACACCAGTCAGGATGGCTGCTATTCAAAAGTATACATGCAATAAATGTTGGAGAGGGTGTGGAGAAAAGGGAACCCTCTTACACTGTTGGTGGGAATGCAAACTAATACAGCCACTATGGAGAACAGTGTGGAGATTTCCTTAAAATACTGGAAATAGAACTTCCATATGACCCAGCAATCCCACTTCTGGGCATACACACCGAGGAAACCAGATCTGAAAGAGACACATTTACCCCAATGTTCATTGCAGCACTGTTTATAATAGCCAGGACATGGAAGCAACCTAGATGCCCATCAGCAGATGAATTTCTAAGAAAGCTGTGGTACATATGCACAATGGAATATTACTCATCCATTAAAAAGAATTCATTTGAATCAGTTCTAATGAGAGGGATGAAACTGAAGCCCGCTATACAGAGTGAAGTAAGCCAGAAAAATAAAGACCGATATAGTATGCAAATGCATATATATGGACTTTAGAAAGATAGTAATGATAACCCTATATGCAAAACAGAAAAAGAGACACAGATGTATAGAACAGATTTTTGGACTCTGTGGGAGAAGGCGAGGGTGGGAAGTTCTGAGAGAATAGCATTGAAACAAGTATACTATCAAGGGTGAAACAGATCACCAGCCCAGTTGGATGCATGAGACAACTGCTCAGCACTGGTGCACTGGGGAGACCCAGAGGGATGGGATGGGGAAGGAGCTGGGAGGAGGGATTGGGATGGGAACACATGTTAATCCATGGCTGATTCATATCAATGTATGGCAAAAACCACTACAATATTGTAAGATAATTAGCCCCCAAGTAATAAAAATAAATGAAAAATAAATAAATAAATAAATAAATAAATAAATAAATAAATAAAGTTGTAGGTAAGGCTGAAGAATGCATCTTCCAGTCAGTTGCCATGTGCCAAACTACAATATCTACTCTCTACAGAAAAATGAGGAGACAGGTATTGTGGAAGAACTCATATCATCTTCCACAATTGTCACATTGTACTGAAGGTGGTTTTCCTAATAGTTAATTCAATGTCTCTGACACACATGAGCTGGCCCGTTTTACTGGGTGATTAGGTGGTACTTTGAGGTTTTGTCAGCAGCTTAAAACAAAACCATTGTGGAACTGTTTACTGTTCATTTCAGCTGAGGGGAAATGGTACTTAGTTAGAGAAAGGGGTGAGTTTGGTCCTTTTCTATGATCTATCCAGGGACAAAGATTCTGAATCATTGTAACATGTGCAATCACATTTAAACTCATTTTGGACTGTCTTTCCTTCCATTATTTTATAGAAATATAAAACATAAAGATGACACACAATCATGGAAGAATTTTAAGGGACTTTTCAAATATCTTCTGTTCTCCCCCTCTGGTGTTTATTTATTTTATTGTACCCATTGTTTATGCATATGCATTCTAGGTCGCTTCAGTCAAGTCCAACTCTTTGCAACTCTATGAACTGTGGCCCACCAGGCTCCTCTGTCAACTGGGATTCTCCAGGCAAGAATACTGAAGTGGGTTGCCATGCCCTCCTCTAGGGGGATCTTCCCAACCCATAGATTGAACCTGTGTCTCTTAAATCCCCTGTATTAGCAAGCTTGTTCATTATCACTAGCACTACCTGGGAAGAATGGTTTTTATATAATCAGGAAACTAAAGGGAAGTGTAATACATGTGATTGACAAGAGGCCCTGGAACCATGTTGCATATTTTCCAACGGGCTTCCATACCCAGAAAAGTAGGTATTCCCATCTAAGAAATTATCTACTATGTAATGTGTTGGTCAAAAATGCATTTTGATTTTTCCATGACATCTTACTGAAAATCCTTAAAGAACTTTCTAGTCAACCCAATAAATATGAAGACACTTTAATCCATGGAGATCTAACGAATGTCTCTCATGTAACCAATCCAGGTTAAGATCTTAAACTAAAAACCAAATTTTGAAAATTAAAATTGTAATGACAAAATAATTTGAAAAAAAAAAAAAAATCCATCAGCTTCAGCATGGTGGATCTAGTAGTATATTGGTATTTTGCTGTGTCTGGAAATACCCTTGGTATAAATCAAAATTTGTCATTGTCCTACTTGTTACAGTAGCCAGTGTTGCATAAATGAATAAAATAACGTCATTGAATTTCTAATGGAAAGGAGCAGACAGTGGTTGGAAAAGGCTCCCTTGAAATTAAAAGACAACCAGTGGATTGGGTGGATTTGTGAGAAAAATTCATGACTTTACCCAGTCAACTGGAAGTTTCATTTTTAACTTGACTCTGTGGTAATCCATAGAAGATTTTACCTATTATTGTTTAACCTGACCTAACAGTTATACATGGAATCCACATCCACCGCAATTGTGTGTTTTGTTTTTTTTTTCAAATTGAACTTGAATCTGAACTGAATCTTTTATTTTTATAATGGTGAAAGAGAGAGCTTTGTATCTAAGGCCAGTATCTTTACAGTAAAACAGGATTCCTTAACTGTCAGAGTCATATACAGCTAATGAAGTTGCTAGAACAGTAAAATGTACCAAGAACTATCTTGTGACAACACCCATTGATTAGTGAAAAGACCCATTCTCCTGACTTGACAACACAGCCTCCTTCATTGTTGTCTGTAGTGCATAAATAAAAGACTTGACTTACAAAAACCCAATGCTTCAGAGGGATACTTTTTTTTGTCTTTACAACAGTGTATCTCCACTAACAGAGAGCAAAGGAAATAGAGCTATTGCTGAAGCAATAGAATTCATAGAAATATCAACAACGATTTCCCTACGAACACACTAGCAGAAAATTGTAAGATATCATTTCAGTAAGGGATAAAAGTAATTCCAAGAGGTATGCAGAAGTCAAACAACCTCCCAATTCATTTATCAAAGTGCCTACAGCTCCCTTTTCAAGTCAGGTGAAACAACAATAAATATTTGCAAAGTAAATTAATCCGTACTGAAAGCAATTTAATAAATAAAAGGTCAAAAGAACAAAGTACAGAGCTTTTAGCTCTTGCCAATCCTGTAACTGAGATGTGACTACAAAGTAGAAAAAAAATAGCATAAAGAAAATAAAAATACAAAGAGCTGTTGAAGAAAAGCTGGCCCAACTGATTTTATATTATTCATTGAATTCAGTTTGAATCATAAAATGGTCACATAATGTAAATTGTAGCAGGTAATTAGTAACCAAAACATAGGCCTAAAATTTTCATTTTGATTTCTGGTGGAAAAAATTAAAAATGCTCAGTATGAAAAGAGGTGGATGTTTATTTTACTAAATTGCAGTGGGGAATTAGAGGAATTTTCAGTTGGAGAAAGAACTGTTCTAGGAGCAAGCTCAGATAATTCCTTTGTTTCTGTGTTTCATGCGTCCCCAAATTGAGTAAACACAGATTTCCTAAAAGTTCACTGAAACATCTAACAAAAATATTTATTCTGAAGCAATGCTTGCATATTTTCAGTTAATTTTCATTAAAAATCAAGGGTTTTCATATTATAAAATGAATTTTGAGACCAACCACATTAACAATAACTAAAAAACATTACAATTGAATTTCTACTGTCTGAGTAATTTGTTGTGTGGCAGGCCATATTCTACACTTAAAGTTTAGGAAACTATGAAACAAAACTCTAGAGCCCTATGGATGGTTAAAAGCAAATACAGCCCCAGAGTAGTGGATATTACTTTGTACTGGACATCTTCGTTCTTGCCAGGCATGCATCTCAAGCCCACCATGTGTTAAACTGAATCTGTTTATTTTTTTATATTTTGCATTCTTTAAAAGAAAAAAAATGACTTCAGTGTTACTAAAAGTTCAAAGGAATTTTCAATTCTCTTCTTTACACCCATCAAATCACAATCACATGTGTTTCTGTTTCTAAAATGTGCTTGCCCCTTACTTTATTCATACTGAAGACTATTGTATCAATCTAAGTCCTCCCACTGCTCATCTGAACCATTGCAGTAATTCCCTAGGTACGCCTGCTTCTGCTATACAAAAGTCAATTTTCTACTCTTAGAGCAGTACATAAAAACATACCTGCCAGCATCAGAGCTTGAGAGCTTGCTGTGGTTCCTATTACAAAGGTGAAGTCTTTAGGCATAACTTTTAAGACATTCTATGATTTGGTCCTCCTATACTCCCTCTTCTTAACCCGGTTTACCACTCCATGTCCCATTCACCAAATTTCTTGTGTTTCCATATACATACCTCACAGTTTTTGTCTCCTTGATTTTACTTAAATGTTTATTATGGGTGTATGTGCACTGAGTGTTTATTTCATGTCATGTCTAGAGTAATAATAGTAATAATGATAATAATAATAGAAATCACTTCTATAGACTTTTTTCTCTAAAATAAGACTCGTTGTAAGAAACATGCATATATAAATGTATTTAAATCCAAGAAAAATTCTATCAGAAATGTACTATTATATCTCATTTTATACATAAAGGAACTTCAGCACATTTATTCTATTTAACCTACCTAATGAATTGGGAGTGGAATATAAATCTAGACAGTCTAGTTTCAGATTTTATGTTGTTTATTTTTTTGCAATTGGTTATTTCTACTCATTGTTCTAAAACAAATGTAGGACCTCAATCCTCTAAAATACATTCAATTATCCATGAGATAAAATTAGGTACATATGCTCTCTACTGTAACCCTTATATATTGAATTCTGTTTTCCCTGAAATTGAAACAAACCATTAGACTTGCTCTATCAAAAAAAAAAAAAAAGAAACAGATATAAAATCTGTTTCATCTATAAGCTTCTAAGCACATAATGTAGTTGATAAATGTTTGTTGAACTGAACATTCTTAATGTTTATATAAAACACATTTGCATAGAAATCTGGAGTATATGTCTTTTCTGAGTTTCTTCTTTAGTAGTTCTATTTAACTGGGTCAAATTTTTTTAATTGTTATTATGCATAGAAGCCATCTAACTTATAGCAATTAGTTCTATTTGATATGATTTATAAAGTGTATTGGGCTTCCCAGGTGTCTCCGTGGAAAAGAATTCACCTGCCAATGCAAGAGAGTTAGGTTCACAGTTTGGGAAGATCGCTTGGAGGAGGAATTGGCAACCCACTATAGTATTCTTGTCTGAATAATCCAGGAGGAGCCTAGGGCACAGAGGAGCCTAGGGGCTACAGCCCATGGAGTGGCAGAGTCAGACATGACTGAGCGCACAAAGTGTTTGTCTATGTATGTATGGACTCTTCTTTTTTTGAGCATCCTTATTTGTGGAGCAGTAGCTAAGGAGATATGCATCAGTTCATTTCAGTTCAGTTCAGTTGCTCAATCATGACCAACTCTTTGCGATCTCATTGGCCACAGCACGCCAGGCCTCCCGGTTCATCACAATTCCCGGAGTTTATTCAAACTCATGTCCATCGAGTCGATGATGCCATCCAACCATCTCATCCTCTGTCGTCCCCTTCTCCTCCTGCCCTCAATCCTTCCCAGCATCAGGGTCTTTTCAGATGAGTCACCTCTTCACATCTGGCGGCCAAAGTATTTGAGTTTACGCTTCAACATCAGTCCTTCCAAAGAACACTTAGGACTGATCTCCTTTAAGATAGACCAGTTGGATTTCCTTGCATTCCAAGGGACTCTCAAGGGTCTTCTCCAATACCACAATTCAAAAGCATCATTCTTTGGTGCTCAGCTTTCTTTATAGTCCAACTCTCACATCCATACATGACCACTGGAAAAACCTTAGCCTTAGCTAGACAGACCTTTGTTGGCAAAGTAATGTCTCTGCTTTTTAATATGCTGTCTAGGTTGGTCTTAACTTTCTTCGAAGGGGTAAGTGTGTTTTAATTTTGTGGCTGCAGTCACCATCTGCAGTGATTTTGGAGCCCCCCAAAATAAAGTTAGCCACTGTTTCCACTGTTTCCCCATCTATTTGCCATGAAGAGATGGGACCGGATGTCATGATCTAAGTTTTCTGAATGTTGAGCTTTAAGTCAACTTTTTCACTCTCTCCTTTCACTTTCATCAAGAGTTCTTCTTCACTTTCTGCCATAAGGGTGGTGTCATATGCATATCTGAGATTATTGGTATTTCTCCCAGTAATCTTAATTCCAGCTTGTGCTTCATCCAGTCCAGCATTTCTCATGATGTACTCTGCATATAAGTGAAATAAGCAGGGTGACAATATACAGCCTTGACATGCTCCTTTTATATATTGGATATATGCATACATACATACATAAAACAAATATTCCCTCATACCATGGAGATGTGGAAGAAAACAAGATCCATTAGCACTGAAATAATCTAAGTAGGAGAGGAGTGGTAAGTTTTGGAAAAATTTGTCTCAGTAAAGAGACTATGGTTAGAACATGCATCAACCAAACAACTCATGCTTTGCTTATCTCAAAGAATGATAGAAAATAAATGTAGGTAGATATGTATGAGTAGAATTTTTAACCCTGAAAACCATAAGAGATTTCAATGTGATAGAAAAATGACTAGTTAAAACACAACACTGGATAACTTTGATGTTGACTTGCTAATATTTATATTGATCAAAAGAATCTAGGTAGATGTTAGCACTCAGTAATTAAGAATTCAGTATCATTGATATGTCTGAAATAAACAAAAGTATTTTAAGCTGGCCTATTCTTTAAATAGATGGTATAAAATGCCAAAATACAAAATGAGTACTTGTACAAAAAAGCAGGTTATGCCCAGGTACTTTAAATTTTCAGTAAACACTCAATGACTTTTAAGAAAATATACAAGTGAAAACAAAAAACTAGCAATCATGCATGGAAGATGAAAAGTCGCTAAAGAATGACTTGAACCATTTTGGATTAATTTCTATCATCTGTAAGTCCCTTTTGTCTCAAATCATTGTTATAATATTTCTACAATATTTATTTTGAATCTTCTTTTGTATATCTCTTTATTTTCCCAAATTTTATATTAAATAAAATATAATTGAATTTATTATGTATTTTCTTAGCCCACTCAGGCTGCTATACCAAAATACCATATCCTTGGTGACTTACACATACTAAAATTTTACTTCTCAAATTTATGAAGACTGGAAATCTAAGAACAGGTTGCCAACATGCTAACAGGGTGCTAGGGTCTTATTGAAGGCCTGTCCTGATTGTGAAAGTGAGTCATTCAGTCATGTCCAACTCTTTGTGACCCCATGGACTATACAGTCCATGGAATTCTCCAGGCCAAAATACTAGAGTGGGTAGCCTTTCCCTTCTCCAGGGGATCTTCCCAACCCAGGGATTGAGCCCAGGTCTCCTGCATTGCAGGTGGATTCTTTACCAGCTGAGCCACAGGGAAGCCCAAGAATATTGGAGTGGGTAGACTATCCCTTCTCCAGAGGATCTTCCTGATCCAGGAATCAAACTGGGGTGTCCTGTATTGCAGGCAGATTCTTTACCAACTGAGCTATCAGAGAAGCATTTTGCTAAAACAAAGATACAGTTATAGACTACCAACTTCTCACTGTGTCTTTGAGCGGTGGAAGGAAGTGAGAGATCTTTTTTAAGCCTCTTTTTTAAGAGCACTAATCTACTCAGGAAAGCTCCCCCCTCATGACCCATCCACCTCCCAAAGACCCCACCTTGTACTACATCACCTTAAGGGTTAAGATTCAACACATGAATTTGGGAATCCACAAACACTCATAAATTTATATATTCATCTGTTGATGTTGGCTAGAATATTATTCCTGTTTGAACTATTCAACTTAGTCAGTTGGTATGCTGTTAGTTTAACAGACTTGGATTTAAGGTAAAATTATTGTAAAAAAAAATGTGACAATTAAACATGCTCATTTCTGATCAGTTAGATCCCTGTTGCTTACTGAATGTGCAACAGAAAGGAAACTATTGGATGGAGGTTAAAATTGTTAGCATACCAGTTGGGTAATATAATCTGGTAGGCAGTTCTAAAAGCTGCTTGGGAAATCATTAGAATATGGAATTGAACAACAAATGCCTTAACTTTATGGACAATCAATTCAGTAGTTATTTTATTGACTAAAAGAGTAACTGTGAAAAAGAATGTAAATATATTAATGTTTAAGAATCTCAGTTATTTTTTAAATGATAAACTCCACATGTATGACACTCCAGCTTTAGACTAGAAACATTTATTTATGAGTGAGATGGTATGTGTTAGACGACTGAACCATTTGCAATCTTAAATGTGTTTGATTCTCTTCAAGGCATCCTAGGATTTATCTCCCTATTACTATGTAGTGATGTTAACTTTATAACGGCTTGCATGTACTGCTAAATTTTAGGCTAAAATATCATAAAAGATTTTTATATTCAAGTATCTGTCTGCACAATTACCTATATGTTAAGTATCCACTCTTAATTTTGAGAACAATTGAAATAAAAACTAATTGCAATTCATTTTTAATATTAAGAATACTCAACCAATTAAAATTAAACATACATAACTTTACCTAGATTAAAATTTGGGAGACTGAGGCATTAAGTTGCCTAATTTGCCTTTACATGATGCCAGTTCACATATTTTTTGCCATGATTATTATTTTTTTTAAGTCAGGAAATAAGACCAAATTTTGCCTCTAAACATAAATTTAATTATGTGACTACTGACTTGGCCATCAATTCAAAATGAAAAAGGCCATTTACTATCTTTTGGAGGACTTATTTGACAGAGTATATCAGTTCATAGCTATTCAAAATATGTCTGATATCAATTATTTAATTGGAGATTAATTAAATAAATTGCCATGCCCCAGGGTAATATACACCTGTGGCATTAACAGATTTATTTTAAAAGATATTTTTTGCTATTTTTGTTGGTTGATTGGTTAGTTTATTGAAACAGAAATGGAAGCTTAAAAACCTGAAATCTACAGAAAGAGAAGCTAGACTATTAAAGTTGAATGCCAAAAGAGCAATCTTGAGAGAATTGAACGTATAAAAACAAAGACAGTCTTTGTATTAAAATAATTCAAGATGTGCTGTTCTTTTCACAGTAATGAGAGAAACAAAATTTACTAGTAGTTCATGATTTGCCAATGGTTTCAGGGCGAATAAAGGATGATTTTTACATTCTTATAGACATATCACAAAATCTACAGCAAAACTCAAAAGCAAGGCTTTATGGACAGACACTTATGCTTTGAGGCTGATAAATAAGCCTCAATTTTTTTTCTGTTTTGTTTGCTTTGTTTTTAATGCTGAGGCATTTGTGCCAGTTACATAGCCATTAGACTTACCACTTCTTTCCTTTAAAAAAAAATGCTTAAATTAGCTGAAAAAACTTAAAGTTTCAAAAAAGAAAAAAATTCAGGAAATTATGAAGTTGGCACTATTTTATTTTTCTCCTGTGATTTTCAATGTGGTTTTAATTTTTATCAAACAAAAGAAAATATATATCTTAAGCCTGGAATGTATGGTCATGCTGTCGCTTCAGCCGTGTCTGACTCTTTGCTACCCTATGGACCATACCCTGCCAGGCTTCTTGACCCAGGGATTGAACTCACAATCTAGACTTTTTCTAGGGATAAGAGAAAAGAAATTTATTTATTTGTATTTCCTTGATGGAAATTATACCACATAATGGTTTTTAGCAACTAGGATGCATAACTTTGCTTTTTTTAAACACTGGATTAGTGAGCATATTGATACTGATTTAAACCTCTCCATTTGTTGCTGTCACTGAGAGTTTTGCTTCTCCCAAAACATCATGAAAAGTATACTAAAGGGTTTATTTTAAAAATAAAAGGACTTAGACCAGCAAGCTTGGAGGGAACAGAGAAAGAGATACTGATCACAAGATTTTGTGATCTGGCAGGTAGATATAGATTAAATGCATAGACCTGAGACAGTCTTTAAGACATTAATGAAGAGAAGAGAGAAACAACAAAAATTGTATGAAAGAATTCTCAAAAACTTCAGGAAAGATGAAAGTTATTCAGGCTGAAATATTCACACATGGAAAAAATTATGATTAAAAATGGTCTCAGCAGATTTTGATCTAAGCTTACAAAATAAATCAGAACTAGTTAGAGGAATATTTAGTGTTTTGTTTTTCAAATAAAAATATTATATATTAATGAAAAGAAATTGTGTATATATACATAGTTATATATATATAAGAAAAATGTTACTCTAATAAATATTGCAGGTAAATAAAAAAACATAAAATAAATTTTAGAAAAATTAATTTTTAGTAAAATACTATGTAAATGTTATTAATATATATATGAACTAGAAATTGACCAAAACACATGAATGTGTACCTAGAATCATTATTTTTAGTGTTGCAACCATCAATTCAAAAACTCTGGGAGCTGGTGATGGACAGGGGAGGCCTGGCGTGCTGCGATTCATGGGGTCGCAGAGTCGGACACGACTGAGCCACTTAACTGAACTGAACTGAACTGAAGAAGAAGGCTAAGTGCATCATTTGTCCTGAGTATATGAAATAGTGAAAGGTTGACTAGTCCTTTAGACAGCCCTTTGAAATATTGATAAGAAATATTTCAGTTAAGTGTATGGATGAAGTTAAATAGATGAAGTTTCAAGATTATTGCCTCCAAGTATAATGTCACCATTTGAGAGAAGACCTGTAATATATGGGCTTCCCTAGTGGCTCAGTTGGTAAAGAATCTGCCTGCAAAGCAGGGAACCCAGGTTTGATCCTTGGGTAGGGAAGATCCCCTGGAGAAGGAAGTGTCAACACACCCCAGTACTCCCTGGAGAATTCCATGGACAGAGGAACCAGGCAAGCTCCAGTTCATGGGATCACAGAGTTGGGCATGACTGAGCGACTTTCATTCACTTTTCACTGTAGTCTATAGATCTCAATAGTCACTGAAATGTATGGGGCTGTGGTTGGAACAAATGAGATGGCAAGAACCCTGAGTTCTCCCTGAAACCCCTGCCAGAGTTTACTTTTAATCTACTCACTTAAAAACTTATCATTAACATGCTGTTGTTGTTCAGTTGCTAAGTTGTGTCTGACTGTTTGCAACCTCATGGACCGTAGCATGCCAAGCTCCTATGTCCTCCACTACCTCCCAGTTTGCTCAAATTCCTGTCCACGGAGTTCGTAATGTTATCTGAGTATCCCATCCTTTGCAGTCCCCTTCTTTTGCCTTCAATCACTAACATTTATATGTATATGTATACATATATATCTGTATGTGTATAACATATATATATATATATACACACATATGCACATAAAATTAATCATTTTTCATCTATCAGATATCAGTGTGCCTCCCATGCTAGGCTGTGTTTTGACTCAAGATTAAATTTGCAAATCATTTACAGAGTATGACATATTTTCATCATGATTGGGAGTTATGTTTCCTTATTATACAAAGTAGAAAGCAGAAATTCTGAAAGCAAAACTAGGACTTTCCAAAGGAAAATGATTCTGAGACTGCTCAAGATTAAAACTTCAAGGTCCAGCATTCTGGATTATGAAAGGGTTATTGGACCAGGAAAATGTTTTTATCACATATATATTTTCAAATTTCCTGAAAGAAAGCATGAGCATAATTCTTCAGCTCCTTCTGTTATGCAGCCATGTAATTTGCTCTAAAGAGATTTAGATGAGTGTGGATTAGACAAACGGGAGAGGTTTTTGAAGATCTCTTTGAGAACCAGAATAAACAGTTCCTATCAAATTAGGTATTAGACATGGTCCACAATAAAAATGTACTCATCGTGGAGTCTACTTCTGCCATGGCACTTTCCTCCCATGTAGAAAAGTCACCTTACTACCAATGTCTCAGGCACCATTACTCTGGTGTTCTTGCAAAACCAGAACTGTCTTCTTGTTTCAGAATTTCCATGCCTTACTCCTAAAGAAAATGTGTTTCTTCTGGGCTCTTTTTCCCTCAGGCCACCTCCTGATAGTTAAGTTGGTGGTCCATTAATTTGACAAATGAAGACGTTACAATGCTAACTCAAATTCAGTTAAGCTTTTGGACATCTAAGCCAAGTTTATAACAGATGCTGTGGGGATTATAAAGAGAAGGTACAAATCTAATTTTCCAGTGGCTAAACTAGCTGGGTTGGTGGCCATTCCTTTCTTCTCTCTCACATAAAGGAGCCTGGAGGGAATGGCACTCATTATTGTGTTTTTTAAATGAAAAAAAAAAAAAAAAATCCAGTGTCTTTCTCTTAGAGTTAATGTAAGTAGAGCTCTGTTATGTGGAAGTTTATATCTCAGTCTTAGGAGTCCTGCTCAGTAGTAGTAGTATAGTAGTACTGTTAGTCGCTCAGTTGTGTCTGACTCTTGAAACCCCACCAGGCTCCTCTGTCCATGGATTCTCCAGGCCTTCTCAGAAAGATTCTTTATTAAATGTAGCTGCTGCTATATATATGCATATATAATTTAATACTGGTCTTTTTTTGTTAAATTATCACAAACTTGTGAATATTTACATTTAAGAATACTTGATAGTTTAAATGACAGTATCCCAGTTATAGAGAAAACAGCCATTTATAGATTTAAGTAGTGATTGGTGTGTATATATATCAATATCTATTAAATATCAATATATAAAATAATTTAAATGCCTAGAATTTTATTATGAAATAATGGATATGTCTAAGATTCCAGTGAATGATCTCTTACTATTAGTCACTAATAAAAGCAGATTTAGTCAAAGTAAATCATTAGCTTTGCCATGGCAAATGTAATCATAAGTTTCTGAATTAATTTATTAATTCATATTACTTAGCTTAGGCATTATCTAGAAACATCTTTAGACATTTGACTAAAGTTTCTTGAGAAAAATCACTTTTTATAAAGTTACTCAAATTATCCCACTACTGTTACCTATATCTGATGCTCCAAACTCTTTATGATCTTGGAATGATTTACTTGAAGATCATCATTGGCATGATCAGTTTATGTGAAGATGTATTAACATATAAGACAGGACATTGCTTGAGGTAATTAGTAGTAAGCAGACTCTCTTCTTTCTCTTAGCCTTGCATCCAAAATATTAATTAGATGGCTAATGTGAAAATCAAGAGAATTTATATTTTAAATTAACATTTTTGGCATTTATCCCATATTTCCCCATATCCTTGAAACATCTTAAGCACATGGCAGTTCAATATTAAAGGGGAGAATCAATAATTCAAATGAATGCATGAAGCCAACAAAAATAAACAATTAAGATTTTGTTATTAAGGAGTGCCTAGAAAATTGACTCAAATGATCATATGTTGAACATAGCCTAAGTAATTTATTAGGCTATGTTTAAGGAATTCCAGTTGCTGATCAACTAATAAAGTGTTCTTTTTAAAACTTTAAATGTTTTACTTTTTGCATTTGTTTGACGTAGGATACCCTGGTCACTGCTGAATCTTGAAATTGCAGATAATGTAAGTATCTTTAGTCAGCAAGCTTATATTTTCTCCCCAAAGGAAATATATTCTTGCTGAAATATGATCATGAGCCACACCACTGGATATTTAATCTTGGAGAAAGTGAATTTTCCTGTATTATAAGACTGGGATGATCAGTAGGAGTTATCTTTATTCTTTTTAGTGTCCAGATTATGCCTCTTGCTTCATTAGAGAGAGGAATTGAGAACTATCTATGCGATTTTCTGTACTGTCAAACTATGCACTACTTTTAACAAAGATATGAGGCCTTCAGTACTCAAACCTGCTGGAGTCAAGAGTATTTTAATTTTACAAATATCTTCAGTTTTTAAATTACTGAGAAATATATCCTAGGACAGAAATGCACTGCCAATGGAATGCCCTCACAACAACTTTTCTACCTTTAAGCATTTTTAGTGCTTCTCTAAATAATTTCTTGGTTATTATAAAAATGGGATAAGGCTTTTTAATGAGATATCTGAGTGATCCTTGAGACAACGGCAGATTGAGTTGTGAAGTATACAATGACATTTTAGCAGATAGAAGAATTGTCATGAGCTAATAATTTGTATTGTTTTCATTTTGAGTGGTTCTTTTCTCCTGTTTCTGCAGCTCAATAATGGATTCTTAATTTCCTTTTTGCATTATTATCTAGTGAGAAAGATAATATCTTAAAATTATCCTGCTTAATGTAAATGCTTCCTTGAAAGTGAATATGTATTAGTCTTTTGTGAAATAGCAGCAGTTTCAGAAACTTTGCTTTTTCAGTGAGCATGAAACCATGTTCACTGAACACACAACACATGCATGTATACTCTACAGAAAAAAACAAATAGCAAATCATACAAATTACTCAACAACTATGAATTAACAGTTATTTTAAAAATATATTTTATACTTCAGAGACTTCCCTGGTGGCTCAGATGGTAAAGAATCTGCCTGCAATGTAGGAGATTTGGGTTTGACTCCTGGGTTGAGAAGACCCCCTGGAGAAGGGAATGGTTACCCACTCCAGTATTCTTGCCAGGAGAATTCCACGGATAGTGGAGCGTGATGGGCTACAGTCCATGGAGTCACAAATAATTGGACACAATTGAGTGACTAAAACTTTCACTTTCATTTTACATTTAATAAGTTTATTGGTAGGCTAATAAATATAAATTTTATAATATATAGTTCTATTAATAAACATATATTTTATATCTTTCAAAAATTGTTTAGGCAGCACTCTCATTTTAACTCTAGATAACAGCATAGTATTCTTCAGAATAAGAAGTCTTGACATATCATTAAAAAGAGGAAATCTAGTTCACAAACTGTATAAATATGTTATTAAATGATCCAAATGTTTACATTGAAACATCAGCAATAGTTCACAATATCATACTCATGCATACACAAACACAGTATCTGCAGGAGATAGATAAGTATGATTTAATGAATAAAAATATTGTGTGTTCTAAGATGAAGCTACAATTTATAATAGTTTTGGATCATGGTAGAGAAACAGCATGGATATAATTTAGCTAAATGTTCTCATTTTGCAGATAAGGAAAGGGATTCTTCATGAACCAAATGGGAAAAAAAGAGTGGATATCCCAACTAGAAATCTGATCCCTTGCCTCTGATTCCATTTTTCTATCAAGTGCTATATAAATTTAATATTTGAACATAGTTCTTGTTATGTTTGCTCACTGAAGGCATTAAGGCAAAAGAAAATTAAATAGCTTGTCCAAAAAAATAGCTAATAATATAACAAAATCATCTTGAGGTGTTTGACTCAAAAATCTGTGATCTTAAGACTCCAGATTCTTCTAACAGTGTCCAAATCTGAACAAGATGAAAAGGCAGGTAACAATTCTAGAGATAACATTTTCAAAGTACATGTCTGCTAAAGAAATTTTCTGTATTACATAAAAAATTCTCAAAAATCAATAGTGGAAAACAAAGCAATAAACAAATTGACAAAATATTTTGTGATAATAAACAAACTGAGAAAATATTTTGTGAAACTTCACTGAAGAAGATGTACAGATGATTATTAAGCAAATATAAAGATACTGGACATCATTGGTCATTATAGTAGCAAATTTATACCACAATGATGTATCATTATACATTTATTAAAATTACTTAAATAAACTAATCAAACTCAAAGGCTAGAATAAAGTGTTTCAGCAAGTGTGTATAGTAACTCCAACTCTGAGAGATTATTAGCATGAATACAAAACACATTTCGAATATGGTGTGGTTATCTCTTATAAAGTTAAAAACAAACTAAACATATGATCTAGCAATCCCCACTACTAGATATTTACCCAATTAAAATGAAAATCTATGTCTCATAAAATCATGTGCATAACTCCTTAAAGCAGTTTCATTTGTAGTTGCTTACATCTGGAAACAATCCAAATATACCACAAATGGGGAAGAGCAAAATCTGAAGTAAACCCAAGCAATAGAATTCTACCCAAAAATGAAAAGGCATGGACTACTAATAGAACCAATAACATGGATGAGTTGAAAATATAGTATAGAGTGTTTAAAAAGCAAGACACAAGAGTCTAGACCATGTGATTTTATATAGTTTGTAGTTTTGCAACTGTAAAGCTATTAAGGCAGAAACCAACTGAGTCATTTCCAAAGGCATGGAGTGAAGGGACCGATTGGTTATAAAAGGGTGACTAAGGCCTTCACATTTTGCTCAGTCTGGTTAAAGTTTTGATAGATATCTTCCTAACTGTAGGTCTCCGAATTCCCTTTTATTAGGGCACTTATTTCAGATTTTATGAGGTCAATTTCTTGCATCTTCTCACATTTAAAAAATTACTAATCTCATCAATGGAGACATCTGTGCCTCTTAAGTAGCAGTAATCTTTAGCCAAAAAGTGTGCTTGATTACAAGTATCCCCCTTCACTGATATCATGTTTATACTGACCTCCTCCACTACCTCTTTGGAGAAGTTGCACGAGCTGAGAGGCTGTCTCCAGGACTGTAGTTCTCATTTGGTTCTATATGAAGCTTAACTTACAAATCTCACAATGTATAATTTTCTTCAGTCGATAGCTTTAGCCAAGTTTTAGCCAAAAGACATAATTTTTACATACTTTTCCCCTATAGAAGTCTGACTATAAACATAGGTGTTCAGGACTGACATCCTCAAGACTTGCAATCTTGGCATGTGGATTATTTTGAGAAAAAGGCAATGGAGATCCTACAGGCTCAAGAGAAACTATTGCCTCCCCCTAAACTACTTGGAGTTTCCTGGTGGCTCAACTGGTAAAGAATCCACCTGCAATGTGGGAGACCTGGGTTTGATCCCTGGGTTGGGAAGATCCCCTGGAGAAAAGAACCACTACCCACTCCAGTAAATCACTGCAGATGGTGACTGCAGCCATGAAATTAAAAGATGCTTACTTCTTGGAAGGAAAGTTATGACCAACCTAGACAGCATATTAAAAAGCAGAAACATTACTTTTCCCACAAAGGTCCATCTAGTCAAAACTATAGTTTTTCTAGTAGTCAGGTATGGATGTGAGAGTTGGGCTATAAAGAAAGCTGAATGCCAAGGAATTGATGCTTTTGAAATGTGGTGTTGAAGAAGACTCTTAAGAGTCCCTTGGACCTCAAGGAGATCCAACCAGTCCATCCTAAAGGATATGAGTCCTGAGTGTTCATTAGAAGGACTGATGTTGAAGCTGAAACTCCAATAGTTTGGCCACCTGATGCAAAGAGCTGACTCATTTGAAAAGACCCTGATGCTGGGAAAGATTGAAGGTGGGAGAAAGGGACAACATAGGATGAGATGGTTGGATAGCATCATCGACTCAATGGACATGAGTTCGGGTAAACTCTGGGAGTTGGTGATGGACAAGGAGGCCTGGCGTGCCGCAGTCCACTGGGTCCAAAGAGTCAGATACAACTGAGCGACTGACCTGACCTGAACTGAACTCATTCCAGTATTATGACCTGAAGAATTGCATGAACTGTATAATCATGGGGTCGTGAAGAGTAGCACATGACTGAGTGACTTTCACTTCACTCACTTAACTACTTAGAAGAAAAATCTAAATTTTATACACTTCCCCAAAAAAGAAGTATTACCAAAGATAAATTTTATCTAAGTGGTTCCATCTGCATGTCAGGGCAAATATGTGCTTTTCTTCTTACTGTCCTGTGAATGATACTCCTGTCCTTGAAGTCCCTGCACAGACCTCATTCCTTAATTCAGGATGTTACATATGCCTCTCATGTATGTGGGGTTCTTTTGTTTATGAAAGTAATTTGATTTTCTCCTCTTAATCTTTCTAATGTCAATTTAATTCTTAAAACATGCGAAGAGCCTAAAGTGTAGAGGAAAATTCTTTCTCCCCAATGTAAGTTAGTCAACATAAAGACAATAGTGTAAAGAAAGAAAACAGGAAAGACTGAAGACAAAATGAGAAGAGTGTGACAGAGATGATAATGTCACCAGCTCAATGGACGTGAATTTGAGCAAACTCTAGCAGATAATGGAGGACAAAGGAGCCTAGCATCCCACAGGCTAGGGGGTTGCAAAGAATAGTATACAACTTGGCGACTGAACAGTAACAACAAACAGGAAGGATGGGAAGATGTCCAGAGAATATAATAACCAAGTTGAGCCCAAACACCAAGTTAAAATAAGTCAGGAGTCAGGAACAGAAAATAACATTGTGAATGCTTCTGAGGAATTTAAAGAAATACAATGTGAACAGACCAAAAGGTGAGAAGAGAATCCTGAGGGACACCCTACTTACAGGTTAGAAGGAAAAAACTACAAAGCATAATTATTCGTCATAAGCCTGAAGGAGTGGAGAAATAGCACCGTAAAAATGGAAATACCCCTCATTCTATTTCACTCAGAGACAGTATCTTCTCTGTGTTATATCAGACAGGGTATCCCCAACATCTGCTTGAAAACAGAATAACCTGAGATCCGATTTATCAAACTGCTGGATCATTGAATGACCATTGATCAAGATCATTGAATGATCTTGATCATTCATTAGGTCAAAATAGAAGAGGTTAGTGTCTCTTTCTTCCTCTGTTTATTTCATCTGATTACTCATAAAACTTCTCCGGTGGCTCAGATGGTAAAGCATCTCCCTACAATGCGGGAGACTTGTGTTCAATCCCTGGGTTGCGAAGATCTCCTGGAGAAGGAAATGGCAACCCACTCCAGTATTCTTGCCTGGAAAATCCCATGGATGAATGAGCCTGGTAGGTTACAGTCCATGGGGTCGCAAAGAGCCAGTTATGACTGAGTAGCCTCACGTTAAACTTAAAAGGAAAGTATATTGAGCTTCCCATGGGGCACTATTGGTAAATAATTCATATGCCAATGCAGGAGACATAAGAACGTGGGTTAAGTACCTGGTTTGGAAATATCTGGTGAAGGAAGAAATGTCAACCCACTACAGTATTCTTGACAGGAGAATTGCATGGACAGAGGAGTCCGGCACATTATAGTCCATAGGGTTGCAGAGTTGTGCAAAACTGGGCATTGTTTGAGCACCACTACCACCATGTATCATGAAAGGCATGGTGAAGTGAAAGTCGTTCAGTCATGTCCGACTCTTTGCAATCCCATGGACTATACAATCCATGCAATTCTCTAGGCCAGAATGCTGGAGTGGGTAGCCTTTCCCTTCTCCAAGGGATCTTCTCAACCCAGGGATTGAACCCAGGTTTTCTGCATAAAAGGCAGATTCTTTACCATCTGAGCCACTAAGGAAGCCCAAGAATAATGGAGTGGGTAGCCTATCCCTTCTCCAGCAGATCTTCCCAACACAGGAATCAAACCAGTGTCTTCTGCATCACAGGAAGATTATCAACTGAGCTATCAGGGAAGCCCCCAAAAGGCATTGTAATTGTCATTAAAAACTGGGAGTTCCCTTTTCTCCTCATCCCCTTCATCATTTATTATTTGTAGATATTTTGGTGATGGCCATTCTGACCAGTGTGAGGTGACATTTCATTGCAGTTTGATGTATATTTCTCTAATAATGATCAATGTTACATGTCTTTTCATGTGTTTATTAGTCATCAGTATGTCTTTTAGCAGAAATGTCTGTTTAGGTCTTTGCCCACTTTTTGATTGGGCTGTTTGTTTTTATGTTACTGAGTTGCATAAGCTGCTTGTAGATTTTGGAACTATGAAAGACATTATGGAGATTCCTTAAAACATTAGGAATAAAACTACCATATGGCACAACAGTCCCAATACTGGGTATGTAACCTGAGAAAACCAAAACTGAAAAAGCCATATGTACCCAGTGTTCATTGCAGCAATATTTACAATAGCTAGGAAAAGGAAGAAACTTAGATATCCATCAACACATGAATGGATAAAGAAGCCCTGATACCTATATACAATGGAATATTCAGTTCAGTTCAGTTCAGTTCAATTGCGCAGTCATGTCTGACTCTTTGTGACCCCATGAACTGCAGTACTTCAGGCTGCCCTGTCCATCACCATATCCCGGAGCTTAAACAAACTCATGTCCATTGATCGGTGATGCCATCCAACCATCCCACCCTCTGTCATTCCCTTCTTCTGCCTTCAATCTTTCCCAGCATCGGGGTCTTTTCCAATGAGTCAATTTTTCACATCATGTGGTCAAAGTATTGGACCTTCAGCTTCAGCATCAGTCCTTCCAATGAATATTCAGTAAAGATTTCCCTTAGGATTTACTGGTTTGATCTCCTTGAAGTCCAAGGGACTCTCAAGAGGCTTCTCAACATCACATCAAAAGCACCAATTCTTAGTCACTCAGCTTTCTTTATGGTCCAACCATCACATCCAAACATGACCACTGGAAAAACCGTAGCATTGACTAGACAGATCTTTGTCATTGAAGTAATGTCTGTGCTTTTTAATATGCTCTCCAGGTTGGTCATAGCTTTTCTTCCAAGGAGCAAACACGTTTTATTTTCATGGCTGCAGGCACCATCTGCAACTCTTTTGGAGCCCAAGAAAATAAAGTCTGTCACTCTTTCCATTGTTTCCCCATCTATTTGCCATGAAGTGATGGGACCAGATGCTATGATCTTAGCTTCTTGAATGTTGAGTTCTAAGCCAGCTTTTTCACTCTCCTCTTTCACTTTCACCAAGATGCTCTTTAGCTCCTCTTCACTTTTGCCATGAGAGTAGTGTTATTTGCATATCTGAGGTTTTGAAATTTCTTCTGGCAATCTAGATTCCAGCTTGTTCTTAATCACACCCAGCATTTCACATGATGTACTCTGCATGTAAGTTAAATAAGGAGGATGACAATATACAGCCTTGGAGTACTCCTTTCCCAATTTGAAACAGTCTGCGGTCCCATGTCCAATTCTAACTGTTGTTTCTTGACCTGCATACAGATTTCTCAGGAGGTAGGTCAGTAGTCTGGTATTCCCATCCCTTTAAGAATTTTCCACAGTTTGTTGTGATCCACACAGTCAAAGGTTTTAGTGTAGTAAATAAAGTAGAACTAGATGCTTTCTTGAACTCCCTTGCTTTTTCTATGATCCAATGAATGTTGGCAATTTGATCTCTGGTTCTTCTGCCTTTTCTAAATCCAGCTTGAACATCCAGAAGTTCACTGTTCACATACTGTTGTAGCCTGGTTTGGAGAATTTTGAGCATTACTTTACTAGCGTGTGAGATGAGTGCAATTGAAGGGTATTTTGAGCATTCTTTGGCCTTACCTTTCTTTGGGATTGGAATGAAAACTGACCTTTTCCAGTCCTGTGGCCACTGCTGAGTTTTCCAAATTTGCTGTCATATTGAGTACAGCACTTTCACAGCATCATCTTTTAGGATTTGAAATAGCTCAACTGGAGTCCCATCACCTCCACTAGCTTTGTTTGTAGTAATGCTTCCTGAGGCCCATTTGACTTCAGACTCCAGGATGTCTGGCTCTAGGTGAGTGATCATAACATCGTGGTTATCTGGGTCACAAAGATCTTTTTTTGTATACTTCTTCTGTGTATTCCTGCCACCTCTTCTTAATATATTCTGCTTCTGTTAGGCTCATACCATTTATGTCATTTATTGTGCCCTTCATCACATGACATATTCCCTTGGTATTTTTAATTTTCTTGAAGAGATCTCTAGTCTTTCCAATTTTTTGTTTGTCTCTTTTCTCTGCATTTATATGGAGGAAGGCTTTCTTATCTCTCCTTGCTATTCTTTTGAATTTTACATTCAGATGAGTATAGCTTTCCTTTTCTCCTTTGCCTTTAGCTTCTCTTCTTTTCTCAGCTAATTGTAAGGCCTCCTCAGACAACCATTTGGTCTTTTTCAATTGCTTTTTCTTGGGAAGATCTTGATCACTGCCTCTGTACAATGTAATGAAGCTTTGTCCATTTCTTCAGGTAATCTGTCTATAGATCTAATCCCTTGAATCTATTTGTCACTTCACTATATAACCATGAGGGATTTGATTTATGTCATACCTGAATGATCTAGGGGTTTCCCTAGTTTCTTCAGTTTAAGTCTGAATTTTGCAATGAGTTCATGATCTGAGCCACAGTCATCTCCTATTCTTGTTTTTGCTGACTGTATAGAGCTTCTCCATCTTTGGCTGCAAAGAATATGATCAATCTGATTTTGGTATTGACCATCTGGTAATGTCTATGTATAGCATTTTCTCTTGTATTGTTGGAAGAGGACGTTTGCTCTGACCAGTGTGTTCTCTTGGTAAAACTCTGTTAGCATTTGCCCTGCTTCATTTTGTACTCCAAGTCCAAAACTGCCTGTTACTTCAGGTATCTCTTGACTTCCTACTTTTGCATTCCAGTCCCCTATAACAAAAAAGACATGGTTTTTTGGTGTTAGTTCTAGAAAGTTTTGTAGGTCATCATAGAACCATTCAGCTTCAGCTTCTTTGACAGTAGTTCTTGGGGTATAGACTTAGATTACTATGATATTGAATGGTTCACCTTGAAAATGAACAGAGATTATTATGTCATTTTTGAGATTGCATCCAAGTACTGCAATTTGGACTCTTTTGTTTACAATAATGGCTACTCCATTTCTTCTAAGGGATTCTAGCCCACAGTAGATATAATGGTCATCTGAATTGAATTCTCCCATTCCAGTCCATTTTAGTTCACTGATTCCTAAAATGTCAACATTCACTCTTGATATCTCCTGTTTGACCACTTCCAATTTGACTTGATTCATGGACCTAACATTCCAGGTTCCTGTGCAATATTGATCTTTACAGCATCGGACTTCACTTCCATCACCAGTCACATCCACAGCTGGGTGTTGTTTTTGCTTTGTCTCCATCCCTTCATTCTTTCTGGAGTTATTTCTCCACTGATCTCCAGTAGCATATTGGGCACCGACTGACCTGGGGAGTTCATCTTTCAGTGTCTTATCTTTTTGCCTTTTCATACTATTCATGGGGTTCTCAAGGCAAGAATACTGAAGTGGTTTGCCATTCCCTTCTCCAGTGGATCATGTTTCATCCGAATTCTCGACCTTGACCCACCCATCTTGATTGGCCCTACACGGCATGGCTCATAGTTTCACTGAGTCAGAGAGGGCTATGGTCCCTGTGACCAATTTGACTAGTTTTCTGTGACTGTATTTTTCATTCTATATGCCCTCTGATGAATAAAGGTAAGAGGCTTATGGAAGCTTCCTGATGAGAGAGACTGACTGGGGGAAACTGGGTCTTGTTCTGATGGGCAGGGCATGCTCAATGAATCTTTAATCCAATTTTCTTTTGAGGGGTGTGGCTATGTGCCCTCCCAGTTGTTTGGCCTGAAGCCAAACTGTCACCCCAGGCCTCCACTGGAGACTCCTAGACACTCACAGGCAAGTCTGACTCAGTCTTTTGTGGGGATACTGCTCCTTTCTCCTGGCTCCTGTACACCCAAGTTTTGTTTGTGCCTTCCAAGAGTCTATTTCCCCAGTTCTGTGGAAGTTCTATAATCAAATCCCACTAGCCTCCAAAGTCAAATTTCCTAGGGGTTCTCAGTCCCTTTGCTGAATCCCTACGTTGGGAAATCTGTTGTGGGTCCTAGGACTTGTAACAGTGTGAGAATTTCTCTGGTATGATTGTTTTGTTATTTGTGGGTCATCTGCTGGACAGCTCTATGGTAGGGCTAATGGTGACCTCCTCCAAGAGGGCTTATGGCACATGCTGAATGACCCAGGTCTGCTGAAGCCAGAGACCCTGTGCCCATGTCAGACCACTGCTGACCCATACCTCTGCAAGAGACACTCACTAAAAGGCAGATCTGGCTCAGTCTCTGTGGGGTCTCTGTGTCCTGGTGCACACATGGTTTTGATTGAGGCCTCTGAGCATCTCTGATGGTTTGGGGTTTGATTCTAAAGGTGATTTTTCCCCTTTTACTGTCTTGTTGGGGTTTCTTCTTTGTTCTTGGACATGGGGTATCTTTTTTGGTGGGATCCGTCATTCTCCTGTTGACGGTTGCTCAGCAGCAAGTTGCAATTTTGGAGTTCTCACAGGAGAAGATGGGCCCAAAGATACCATCTTTCATTATTTGGAGTATTAATCAGTCATTAAAAAGAATACATTTGAGTCAGTGCTGATGAAGTGGATAAACCTAGAGTCTATTATACAGAGTGAAGTAAATCAGAAAGAGAAGAAAATATTGTATATGAACACCTACATATGGAATCTAGAAAGCAGTACTGATGAACCTACTTACAGGGCAGCAGTGGAGATGCATAGAGAACAGACTCACAAACACAGAGGGGCGGGGTTAAGAGGGAGAGGGTAGAACAAATGGAGAGAGTACAATAGAAATATATACACTAAAATCTGCAAAATAGATAGCCAGTGGGAATATGCTTTATGACTCAGGAAACTCACATTGCAGCTTTGTGACAACCTAGAGGGGTGGGATGGGGTGGGAGGTGGGAGGGAGTTTGACGAGGGAGGGGCATATGTATACCTATAGCTGATCCATGTTGATGTACAGTGGAATACAATATGATCTTGTAATTATCATTCAATCAGAAACAAATTTAAAAACCAAACAAACAAACAAACAAAAAGCAAGGAAGACTATGTTAAAATAATGTAGTTTCTAGACAATGTAGTTTCTGGAACAATTGTTTTTTGTGCTTTCTATTATGCTTATGTGTATAAACAGCAGAGAATCTGAAATGAAACCAGGAGTTTCCATGCATATTCATACAGGTCAACTATTTGAACAGAACACAATTTACTTATGTTATGTAATGCTATTGAAGAGACAAAACAACAGGACCAATTAAGGATGCTTGTAGGTAGAAAATGATCAAGTATCTTGAATAAAGTGACCTACTACATACATAGTTGATATATGCTTTACTTTTTTATTCTTCTTTAAGACTCACATGTTTCACTTTTAATGTTACTGAAACATAATGCATCTTATGATTACATATGCATTTAACATACTAGTGTTCTAGTCTTAATAATTGTAATTAACTGATGATAAATCATATTTGTTGTTTTATAATTGATGAAAAATCATATTCATATGAGGCTCTTTGTTAAAAATCTGTGCCTCAGTGGTAAATGCAAAATTTTAATCTGTTATACTTGCAGTCTTATGAAGGAAAAAGCCATTAAGCAATGACCTAAATATAACAATATAAACATTAAATATAATTGTATTAAGTATCCATTCTTCAAAAATTGATTGTCCACATCATGTTAAATTTTATTCTGTCCTAGGGACAGAAGGATGAAAAAGACACACTATATCCCCTTTGATGGAGCTACTATCTAGCAAAGGAGGCAATACAATTTTTTTTTAAATAATTAAGGTAATGATTGCTGTTATGAACAACATCAGATCAAATGAGATGGCAAAGAGTAACTGGAAGGAAGTTGAAGTTTGAAAGGATAATTTTGATTGCATGCTTTCTAAAGGCTTCAGTAGTGAGGTAAATTTTAACTTCGAATGGTATAAAATTAAGGTGTTAGCCACAGAAATGTATAGAACAGAGAAGTGTAAACTATAGCCCATGGACCCATAGATCCTACCTATCTCTTTTTCCCATTAATAAAGTTTTGCTGAAATACTTGGCCCACTTGTTTACACCATCTATATCATCTTTATTGCTATTACGGAAGAGCTGAGAAATTATGACCAGAACCATATGGCTCACATATTGCAAAATATTACTATCTGCATTCATGGGAAAAGTTTGACCATCCTTGTCTGAAGCAGTACTGTTCAACTGAACCAAGAATGAGAGAACTGCTTTCCACATCATTCTGTTAACTGCAACCACATGTGTCAATTGATACTTGATATGTAACTGGCATAACCAGGTCTAGAGAAAGAACATTTAGGACATGGTGAACAATAGCATGAAGCTACTGCAATAGGCCTATCATATTTCTACACCAAAGTAGCTGAAATTAAGGAAGCAAGACAAGTTAGGGCATTTGGATTTTATTATGAAAATGATGGGAGGTCACCATAGGCTTTTAAGAAGTAGTGTGGCATAATCATTTGATTTTTTAAAATATCACTAATGTTTCTGGATATTATAAAGAAAATTAATCAGCTGTTTTAAAGTATAAAATGAGAGCCTTAACACTATCTTGGGTTCAGAAAGCCTTCCTAAGGGTGATCATGTTAAATTGGAAATTTAGAGATGATCAGTAAGCAGAAAAAGAAGATGAAAAAATAGTATCTCAGGGAAAGTAAGCAGCAGGTGCCATGACTGGCCTTAAGGTGGAGAAACGTGGTGCACTCCAACACCCATATGATCAGTGTGGCTGAAAGATAAGGAAAAATATAGAGAAAGAGTAGGAAAATATAAGAGAGCTAGATCATGAGTATCTGGACAAGCATATTAACAACATGAGATTTATCTCAAGCAATGAAAGACCATTTTTCACAAGTTTCTCTTTTGTTCCCATGACTAAACAACAGTACAAATACATCAGCATTAAAAATAAAATCTAAATAATCACTTCCCATAGCCAGCGAGCACCTGGGACTTTTGAGCACTGTACAGGGGGCAAGTGTAATTTGAAATGTGCTAAAGCATAAAATACTCAGTTTCAAAGACTTAGTACTATCAGTTAAAAATATAATACTTTATTAACAAGCTTCATCGAAATCATGTGTTGAAGTAATGACATTTCAGATAATTGTTATTTATCTGAATAAACATTTATATATATAATATATATATAATATAATATATATAATATATAATT
>CM035298.1:7710524-7727092 GCA_020226075.1 Hydropotes inermis | reverse complement strand
ACACACACACACACACGCATGCACACACCATTGCATATATATGAAAGGGCTCTTACTTGGTATTAAAGAAAAGAATGAAATGATGGCATTTGTGACAACATGGATGAATCTGGGGGGTATTATGCTAAGTGATATGTCAGACAAATACAAGTGTAATTTTTCACTTATATGTGGAATCTAAAAATTAAACCAATATAAAAGAGAGAAACAAACTCAGAAGTACAGAGGACAAACTAGTGGTTACCAGAGGGATTGGGGCAAGACAGGTGAAGGGGATTAAGAAGTACAAATTACTAGATGTAAAATAAGTTACAATGATGTAATGTACTCCACATGGAATATAGCCAATATGTTATAATGATTCTATACAGAATATAATTTATAAAAATAACAGATCACTATGTTGTATACCTGAAACTAATATAGTATTGTAAGTTAGCTATATTTCAATAAAATAAATAAAGACATGATAGGTATTAGGGGAAGAAAAATTTAATGCTGTGTTTCATGATAATTTTCTGACTTGATTTCTCTAATAAACATACAGTCGTTGGCTCCTTTTCCAAGTTACCATGATGTGTTTGGGGTTTTGGTACCCAGTGTGTCTGCTTTTTTTTAGACTTTACCACTTTTCCTTTCTGTTCATTTCTGTCCACAGAGGATTAGTTTATTTTTTAGAAGAGGTAGCCCATTGGATCCATTTAATACTCATCATAAAATCTTTAGCAACTCATTTTATCTTATGTACATTATCAAGTTGTACAGAGAAACTTTCCCATTTTTCCTGTGACCAATTTAAACTACCATAAGATACCAACCCTCTCTATGAAGAAAAAGTGTACTTACCCAGAAAAATCATTTATATTTCACTTGTATATCTTCTGACAATTTTCCCATCACTGATTTTTAGTAAATTGCAAACCTCTTGGGAATGTTCCAGCTGGGGAATATAGTATTAGCCATAATGAGAAATAATGGAATTTTAATAAACCCTGTTCATTTAAAAGACTAATACATAGCTATTTTTGTTGTTCACAATCTTGTTCCTTATGTATGCTTGGAAATTTTCCAGATATAAACATTAAGATGTCACTAATGCCTCTTATTTTCTTTTCTCTTTCTGTGTTTCATAGATAGTTTCTTACTCTTAATATAGATGTCAAACTTTTACATTTGGATTAGAATATATTTCTTCTCAATAGACATAAATGACAAAGATAGGATCAAAGTAAGTTGTAGATCAATTGAATTAGAATAAATATGATATGTTTTGTTTATACACCCATCCTACCACGGGCATTTAGAGTGGTTGCATCTTTTCACTATTGTAAGTAACGCTACTACAAATGTTGATGTGCATATACTTTTCAAGCTCCTAACTTCAACTGTTTTGAGTACCTAGACATGGAATTGTTGGGCCTTATGACATTTTTAATTTTTTGAGGAAACAGCATACTGTTTTCAACAGCAGTTATACCATTTATATTCTTGCTAACAATGAATGGGGATTCCTATTTCTCCACAATCTTGTCTATAGTTTTGTTTCATTTCATTTTCATAATAACCATCCGAGAGCAGTAAAGTGATATCTCATTAAAGCAGGTATTATTATACTGAATAGCAGCTGAATTTTGTGTGTGTGTGTCCTGTCTCTGAGTCTTTTAACATGATAACCAAATTGACTATTAAAGTATCATCTGATTTTGAATACATGCTAAAATGGTTCCCCCTATGTCAAGGACTCAGGGCTTTACTGTATGGTATGTCCTTTTGTTTGGGGACCAGCTCTCTATCTAGGGATTTACTTTCTCCCCAGTGACATCCAGAAATATTTGTGATTTGACATTTTTAGTTAAAATACTTTATCTTGTCAAGATAGCTAAATTTTAATATCTGATGCTAAGAAAAATCTAAAAGTGTATTGTTTACTGTTACAAGACTATTCTACTCACTCTTTTCATCAATACACTGTGAGATCATAATAGTGTTCCCCCTGATAAATCTATAATACTGACAGTTTTGATCATAGACACATTTGTTGACTACTTATTATTTTCTTGGCTTTGATCTTAATACTTATAGTTGAAGTCTTAAACTAAGTACTATAGTCTCAATCTTTAATTAAATTGCTTATATTCCAACCTGGAAGAGGGGGTGTTATTATTATCTCCATTTTTAAGTTAATAAACTGAGAAACAAAGAATTCAGTTAACTTGACCAAAACACAAAGTTATTAGTGGAAATTTAGGAATTTCACTTTATAGAGTATGATTTCAGGGCCTAACTCTTAAGATATACTTTTACCCCAAATAAATTGAATTAAGTCAGTGTCCTATATTTGAGCCCTTATGTATATATCTTATCTGAATTTAATTTCCTTTATCATTATTAGTCATTAATTATTCATTATTTAATTACCCATATAACATTTAGTATTAGGGAAAATGACTGGACCATGGTGTAAAATAATTTAGAATATGAAAAGCTGAATAATGTATTAAGCAGCTTGCATATTACATAAGAAAAGGAGCACAAAGACACAATGATTGTCATTAACCTATTAAAAGACTTTGTCGTCTTGTTATGGCTTGATCATCTTGTCATTTGTTATTTATGTAACCTAGCAATTGACATAGTTACTGTGTGAATCATCAGTTTATATTTCTCATTTCTCAGCTCAAATGTACAAGATTTTTCTTAACAAGGTCAGAATCCCTAAGCTTATCCTTCCTTGAGTATTTTCCCTTAGTCTTATAAGTTACCACATTAACTCTCCTTGTATCTTATTCTTTTAGTATAGTTAATTCTTATTTTAAACATTTACTGTTTAACTTCCTGCATGATTTCTATCTTTTGATTGTACCAAGACTCCTACAGTTGCAATTTCTAGTGATGTAGGAATATATTTTAGGAGTTGTCCCGTGTCACCCAGCAAGTGGTCTTTCAGTATAACAGATTTGTTGATACCACATAACCCAAATGTTAGCAAAGTATGACTGTATAACCTTTATTTTTATTTCATGTGCAATCCTTTTTCTTACACTTGAAAATGCTGTCTTTTGGCTCTAAATTCAATGATCTAGGATCAGGGGTTAAAAGATAAAACATCAGAATAGTGAATGGGTCTCATAACAGTCCATGATTTTTCTAACAGTTGGAAAATTTATATAACCATCTTACTCAGAACCTACCAAGAAGTAGTGTAATTACTTTTCCTTAAGTATTGCTGCAAACTAATGAACGAGCAAGTGAACTTCATTTATTTTTATTCTCAATATATCGTCAAAGAGCAAACAGTGAAGGAAAGGGTATTTTGAAATTCACAAAGGCAATTTTTCCTAAAGGCAACTGGCTTTTTCACGTGTTTTAATGAATGAGAGGTAACAGCAAAGGACTCATATGTGTTTCCTTCACGGAATGTTTTCCATTTAATTAGTGGGGTTTATAGCCCGGGAGACAGGCGACTTAGCCCATCATCTCTTCCCAATTGTGACAGTGACTTGCTCTGTCATTCACATACTGTTTTATGTTTCTCGGAGTTGTAATTTGATGTGGTGAATAATTCTGACTTAGGATATTCATGGGCTATTTTCTAAAGTTTCTGAAACGTGGGGAAATTATATCAGATTGATAGAATACTTTACAACTAAGCTACCAGAAGTTTAGCCATAATGATGTGGAGTCTGCTTTTGGCTTCAAGTTAGAAACTGGGTTCAATTCTGGCTCAACCATCTACAAACTTCAGTTGACATCAATAGCCAATATTTTAGACTATTAGATATACAGTTCAGGCCATTAGGATTGTAAAAATGAAATGAAATAAAATATTTTATAAATGCTGTACTGATGGAGTTATTATCATAGTCAAATAACAAGTACACATATATAATGAAAACTTGACTTTGTAATCTTATAATTACTGCAAAAGAGAAAAGTAACTTCAGAGGAAAGGTAAGTGACTATTAAAATGTCCAGAGAAATCTCAAATGCTATAAGCTGCTCAGTGGAAATCTCAGGAAACCAATTTGAGAACAGCACAAAAAATATAGAGGGAGTTTTCCAGGATTCAATAGAACCAGAGTAGAAAGTGTTTGGTGTTCTGAGAACTTTTGAAATGAACCAACTGAAACTTCCTTTGTCCAGAAAGTACAAAGCCCTGCAGTAAGGAGGAATACTGGAGGTAAAATCTAGACTGAAGAGAACAGGTACAATAGGGCAAAAGAAAAGAGAGACTAGTTAAAGCTTGGGAAGTAGTAGAAACTAACATTTTTAACATTTGGCAAAGCAATAGGAATAATATTTCCAGATAATGAAAGTAAGAAAACTTATTTGTCCCGCCTTCCTTTTCTAAATGTTCAAGAAAATATACAGACTCAGAATATTGTAAGAACAATACAGTCTCACATAAAAAAATGCCCAAATATTCATCAGCAGGAGAATTGACTGAATATATTCTATTATCTTCACAAAATATTACCTCTTTTGGCTCAGATGGTGAAGAATCTGCCTGCAATGCAGGATACCCTGGTTCAATCCCTGGGTTGGGAAAATACACTGGAGAAGGGAATGGCAACCCACTCCAGTGTTCTTGCTTGAATTCCATGGACAGAGGAACCTGGTAGATTCCACAGATAGGCCATGGGGTCTCAAAGAGTCAGATACGACTGAAAAACTTACACACATACACATCTTCACATAATGAAGTGTTATGTAAATACTTTCTGACTTACAAAAACCCAAAAAAGATCAAAGTTATTTTTATATGCTATCATGAACTTCATATGCTCCAAGGCTTATTATTATTTTAGGATCAATGTGGGGAAATGTGTGCAAAGTTAACATAATGTTAAAAAAAAAAAAAAAAAAACAAGACATGTCTTAATTCATTAGGTCTGCTAAAATAAAATACTATAGGCCACGTAGTTTATAAACAACAAACATTAATTTTTCACAGTTCTGGAGACTGGGAAATCCAAGAGCATGATACCTGCAGATTTGTTATTTTGTGAGAGCCTTCTTGTTCATTGGCAGCAATCTTCTCCCTGTAATCTCATGGGGTAGGAGAAACAGGGATCTCTGTGGAGTCTGTTTAAAAAAAAAAAAACAAAAAAAACACTAATCCCATTCAGGAATTTTCCACTCTGGTGAGCTAAGTACCTCCAAAAACTTTATTATCACAATAGGGATTAACCTTAACTATGACTTCTGTGGACACACACACACACACATATATACACACATTTGTATGTATATATATGCTTAATCACTCAGTTGTGTCCAACTCTATGCAACCCCATGGGCTATAGCCTGCCGGAGTCCTCTGTCCATGGAATTTTCTAGGCAAAAATATTGGACTGGGTTGCCATTTCCACACTCTAACATAGATGTGTGTGTGTGTGTGTGTGTGTGTGTGTGTGTGTGTGTACATACATACACATAGTTATGCATATTTTATGTCTGACTCTTTATGACCCCATGGACTATAGCCTACAAGGCTCCTCTGTCCATTGGATTTTCCAATCAAGAATATTGGAGTGGGTTGTGATTTCCTTCTCCAGGGGATCTTCCCCACCCAGGGATAGAATCTGGGTCTCCTGCATTGTGGGTAGATTCTTTACCAACTAAGCCACCACAGAAGCCCTTGTATATGTAAATGCACATGGTTATGCATATTTACTATATTATAAAAAGAAACAGTGGAACAATAAGCTGTAGCATGGAAAGTGGATGTCTACAGAAAAGAAAAAACAATGTGGAGAGGAGCAGGGATAGACACTAGACTTCTCTGAATATACTCTTTTTATAGGTTTGATTTTAAAACCAAGAAAAGACTTTGCATAAAGAAGGTTATTTCAAAAATAAAAAATAATATAAAAAATTAAAACAAATCAACTTTATACTGAGTTGGTTTACCACAGAGAAAAAATCTTTGAAGTAGTTTTGCAATACCATGATTTAGCTATATATGAATTAGAGGAGAAAAAGAATTGAAATTATAATTTAATATGTCTTCAGAATTAATCTCATTCAGTGGTAGTTCTATAATTATTATTATGGGACAGCTGTATGTGAATTTGAAAGAAAAATAAATGGGTAGTTATGGTGATATTATTGTGAACTAGGATTTTTATTGAAGGGAAAAGGACTGAAGATGTCCTGAAAATATTATGATGTACTCATGACATATTTTGTCTTTTATGTGATATCATATACATATATAATTTCATTATGTATATACTTGGATGTGTATGAATACTGATCAAGGCAACCTTAATGCCCTCTCACCTTGACTGTACTTAAAAGAGGTTTCTTTCTGACTATATGTGCAGATCTACCTTTTCTTAGACCATTTACTTTAGAAAGCTTTCAGTTGTAAATTCTTCCTCTGCCCCTTCAAGATGTAAATCTCCCAGTATCTTGCCAGTTTTACAATCCAGAGATGTCTTTCTCAAGGACCTGAGAGCCATCTATCTGAAATGTAATCATCAGCAAAGAGTCTGTATCTCTCAGTCTCTGGAGAAGGGAGGGGCATGACTTTGATAAGCACCAATGAGCAAACACAGACGTCCTAGTGACATTGACCAACCTCAGCAATGTTGGTCAGAACTTCCACTTCTTTTGCAACAGCTCATCCTAGCAATTAAAAACACTCTTGCCTTTTTTTTCAAGGAAGTTGTGTTTAATCTTTTTCCCTTATTGCAATAGTTTTCAGTAGTCTTTCTTGCCTGTTAAACTTTTACGAATTTTCTTTAGTAACACACACACTCACACGCACACACACACACACAAATTTATTTCAAAAAAATGTATTTATGTCTCTAAAATGGTTGGAAACAATGTCCAATTTAATAGTAATAAAGCAATCCTAACATGCAAATTATAGTCTCTAAATATAAATTTCATAAAAGGAGGAACAAGGAGACCATTGGAGAAGTGGCAAGTACACCAAGGCAAGTATTAAACAACCAAACAACAACAACAACAAAAAAAACCTGACAAAAACACTGTGGTTATATCAAAATGTCTCAGGTACCAACTTGATGGTCCCATGCCTCACCATAACAATGAAACAGTTTGAGCATTTAAGCAGATTTGGTTAAAACATATCAAATATGTTTAACACAAGAATTCATAATATACTAAAAATCAAAAACAGAAAACGAAGCAAAACAAAACGAGTAAAACCCCTCATTGGTAATTTCTGCTGTGCTAGAAAAAACGCTATTTATTTTAGAAACTGACAAATAATAATGGATATGTTTATACAGTTGACCTGGATCCACTTACATGTGGATTTTTTTTTTATTCTTTTCCATAGTGAATACTACAGTACTACACAGGTCATGATTGGTTGAATTCATGGATATTGAACTGAGGATACAGAAGACTGACTATAAATTAAATAAGGATTTGTGGAGGGGAATATGTGGAGGGTTGGGCACCTCTACTCCACATTGTTTAAGGGTCAACTTTATATTCTATTTCTATCTCTTTTTCTGTGCCCCAGTCTATAACTGATAAAGTCATGGGATGATTAAAATGATGATTAAAATTATAGCTCTCTATAACCTCTAGTGAACTAATATATCAATCTATCCTAAAATTACAAAAGAGACATTAGTAGTTTCTTGAATAAAAACAAGTAAACATCTAATACTTCAAAGCTGACTTCCAGAATGGCCAAATGAATCTCTCTCCCACAAAAGCAGCAATATGGCAAAACAGATACAGTCAACTATTTCAGAGCTCTGGAAATAACCAAACACACACACACAAACACACACACACACATGCACACACACACACTGATAGATTTGCATCCAAGAGAAACTACAAAACCTTGATAAGATAGCAGTGTTGATGGAATTCCAACTTGTGTGCAACTTTCCCCCCGCTATAATTTTTGTCACAATAGCCATGAAAACCAGCAAACTTGCAGCCGGAGTATTCATCTCTTTCAGAGCCCCATTAAAAGCCCCATCTCCAGATCAGAGTGAATATTTTGTCCAAACTAGCAACAACCTGAAAATTCTCCATTTTCATCATGTTGTGGTGTTTTGATTTGACTCATTTTTTAATTCCGTGAAAAAAAAAAATGAAAGAAAGCTTTATTCCAAGGTGTTGCCAAAAACGACAGCAATCTGCTGACAAGATTACAGCATCTATAGTAACTAGAATCCAAGTGAAAAACTACATGAGAAAATCAGTAAAGGTAATTGCATATGTTAATATTTATAAAGAGAAGTATAAACATGTTTTTGTTTGATAGTCTGATCTTCTGTCTGATTTGAAATGCAACTACTTAAAGCAATAATTGTAAAATAGTAAGTTATAATTTGTATGACAATATTAAAAGACAGGAGAGAAAAAACATATATTGGAACAAAGGTTTATAAAGGTTAGGAAAGAAGGAAATACTTCCTAAATGATTCTATGAAGCCAATATTACCTTGAAAACACAAAGACATTGAAAGAAGAGAAAAATATATGACAATACATCTTAAAAATATAGATACAAAAGTCCTGAGTTGAATACCAGCAATGTGCCCTATACATCTTGACCAAACAGATTATAGCCCAGGGAAGCAGAGTTGGTTTAACATCTGAGAAAACTGTACAACAGTCACAATAGACATAGTAAGACCACTTGACAAAGTATAATACTGTTTTATAATAAAAACACGTGACAGACTAGCAGTACAAGAGAAATTACTTAACGATGAAAAGTGTTGATGAAAAAACCACAGCTGCCATTATTCTTAATGTTGAAAGACATTACTCATTCCCTATGATCAGAAAAATGATAAAGAATTTTGCTCATCACTTTAGTTCATCATTATACTGGAAATTATAGGTATAGCAAGTCGGCACAGTTCTCTATTGGAAAGAAAAAAATCTCTATTTGCAGATAATATTATTTTATATGCAGACTACTTTAAAGACTCTACAAAAACACAATTAGAACTAATATGCCAGATTAGCAGTTTTGCAAGATTAATTTACTAAATCAATTATATGTCTTTATAGGGCCAGTGAATAGTATGAAATGCAGAAAAAAATGCATTTACAATAGGATCAACAGAATAATTTTAAAAAGGTAAAAAATATTCTGAAAACTGCAAAACATTATTTGTTGCTGTTCAGTTGCTCATTCATGTCCAACTCTTTCCAACCCCATGGACTGCAGCAGCCAGGCTTTCCAGTCCTTTAGTATCCCATGGAGTTTGCTCAAACTCATGTCTACTGAGTCCATGAAGCCATCCAACCATCTCATCCTTTGTCACCCCCTTCTCCTCCTGCCCTCAATCTTTCCCAGCATCAGAGTCTTTTCCAATGAGTCCAGCGGAGCTTCAGTTTCAGCATCAGTCCTTCCAATGAACATTCAGGGTCGATTTCCTTTAGGATTGACTGATTTGATCTCGCTGCTGTCCAAGGGACTCTGAAGAGTCTTCTTCAACACTACAGTTCAAAAACATCAATTCTTCAGCTCTCAGCCTTTTTTATGTTTCAAATTTCACATCCATGCATGACTGCTGGGAAAAAACATAGTTTTAACTAGAAAGACGTTTGTTGGTGAGTGATAGCTCTGCCTTTTAATACACTGTCTAGCTTTGTCATAGCTTTTCTTCCAAGGAGCAAGAGTCTTTTCATTTCAAGGCTGCAATTACCATCTGCAGTGATTTTGGAGCCCAAGAATATAGTCTCTCACTGTTTTCATTTCCCCCCATCTATTTGCCATGAAGTGATGGGACTGGATGCCATGATCTTTGTTTTTCGAATGTTGAGTTTTAAGCCAGCTTTTCTACTCTCCTCTTTCACCTTCATCAAGAGGCTCTTTAGTTCCTCTTCACTTTCTGCAGTAATGGTGGTGTCATCAATATATCTGAGGTTATTGATACTTTTCCTGCAATCTTGATTCCAATTTGAGCTTCATCCAGCCTGGCATTTCACATGATAATACTCTGCATAAGTTAAATAAGCAGAGTGACAATACGCAGCCTTGATGTACTCCTTTCCCAGTGTGTTGTTCCATGTCCAGTTCTAACTGTGGCTTCTTGACCTGCATAAAGATTTCTCAGGAGCAGGTAATATGGTCTGGTATGCCTATCTCTTGAAGAATTTTCCACAGTTTGTTGTGATCCACACAGTCAAAGGCTTTATCATAGGCAATTAAGTAGAAGTAGATGTTTTTCTGGAATTCCCTTGCTATTTATATGATAGAGCAGATGTTGGCCATTTGAGATCTGATTCCTCTGCCTCTTCTAAATACAGCTTTAACATCTGGAAGTTCTCAGTTTACATACTGTGAAATCCTAGCTTGAAGGATTTTGAGCATTACCTTGCTAGCATGTGAAATAAGCACAACTGTGAGGTAGTTTGAACATTCTTTAACATTGTTTTTCTTTGGGACAGGAATGTAAGCTGATTGGAATGTTCAGTTCAACAAAACATTATAGAAATAATTTATAGATCTAAACAAATGCAGTATCATCTCATATTAATGTCACAGAAGACCTAAAATTTAGATGGCAGTCCTTCTCATATTTACTTCCAGAGTCAACATTGTCCCCATCAAAATTCCAGCACCTTTTTCTGAGAAACTGAAAAGTTGACACTTAAATTCATTTAAAAATGTAAAAGGCAGAGAATAACCACAGTAATCTAGAACAAGAATAAGCTTGAGGGCTCATTTTTTTTCCAAATAACTACACAGTTACCATAATCAAGAATGTATGGTACTGCCACAAGAACAAAAATGTAAAGCAATGGAATTAAGTTTAAAATCCAGAAAGAAAAAATCTTTGTGGTCAATTGATTTCTGACAAAGGTGCCAACACAGTATGATGGAAAGAAAAATTTTCTTTTCAATAAATGATAATTGACAGTTGGATATCCACATGCAAAATACTGAATTTGGATCCCTATCTTGCAAAAATTAATTCAAAGTGGGTAAAAAATAATTCAAAGACATAAATGTAAAAGTTAATCTACAACAGCCTAACAGGACATCTTATTAGCCAACCTTTATAACCTTGAATTTGGGGATGGTTTCTTACATAGAACTACAATTGACAAAAGAAAAAAAAAGTTTTCATTGAAGCTAAACTTACGTTCTTTAGAAGATACATTTAAGAAAGAGAAAAGACAACCTACAGACTGGAAGAAAAGTATTTGCTAACAATGTATAGACAGTCCATGAAATATGGTTTGACCTAAGATTTGTCAACATTATGATGGTAGGAATCAATACTTAGTCAGTTTAAACTGTTCTTCATGTTTTAAATCTTGATCATTTTCTGTGTTAGTACATTAGTTCATGGCCCAATACTCATAATTATTGACAACTGCAGCCACAACTCCCAATTAATCATGTGATCACAATTGGTACACTTACAACCATTCTGTATCCATACAGCTATTTTGGTAAAAAAAAAAAAAAAAATCAGCACAATATCCAATGTATATATTCAACACTTTATTATAAAATAAACTTTGTGTTAGATTATTTTGCCCAGCTGTAGATAATGTAAGTGTTCTGAACATGTTCATGGTATATCAGAGAAAGGCAAATGCTCTATGTTATAACTTCTATGTGAAATCTAAAAATAAAACCAAGGGATGAATATAGCAAAACACAAATCATCACACAGACAACAGACTAGTTTTTACCAGTGGGAAGAGGAAGGGGAAGGGACAAGACAGAGGTAGCAGAATACGTACCATATTTATTTATTCATCATAAAATAAATAAGCCAAAGGATATATTCTACAGCATAGGGAATATAGTCAATACTTTACAATACTTTTAAGTGGAGTATAATCTATAAAATTAGTCAATCACTGTGTTGTATACCTGAAACTAATATAGTATTATAAATCAACTCTACTTAAACTAAAAAAAAAAAAAAAAAAAAAAAATCTGCCATATGTTAGGCTTAACTTGAGGGAAACTGTACATTGGAAAGCCATTATGTTCAACTTTTTATGAATTTAGAATGATAATTGTAACCAAAAAAATAAAAAGTTATGAAACATTTATAAACATTTTTTTTTTCTGGTTAATGTACTCAGCTGCTGGGTAACATGTATTTACCCAGAGTTGACAATGATACTTCATTGCATTTTTAATATACATTCTGTATGCCTGTTGTATCCATTAGTTCAGATGGTTATTGGGATTTTATTATTAATTTTTTTAATATAAAAGATGACAAAATTTGAACAAGTCTAACCTTGAGTCTCTCTTTATAGATCTGACTAACTGGTGGGGAGTATTTAAATTCAACACTAATTATGCATATTTCATATTGAGTTTATGCTAAGGATTAAGTTGTCGGCTCAGACTAAAACAACTCGGAGATCTCAGGTAGTATCAAAATATATTAATAACTTTAAGAATTTAGGTAATTACCCAGAATGGACAAAGAAAAGAGACATCAGGTCATTTAGGGTAGTTTCCTGTGTCCTTTTTTACTGACTTAGATATGAACTCTGTCCCAGAATAAAAGAGGGGCAGAGGTTCACAGGTTAGTGTCCTAGATATCAGGGAACATTTAGTTTATGAAACCTGTCTATTTATACTTCAGCTTACATGGCATTTCCCAGAAAACCATGTTCATAAGTCCTTAGCTTCAGGGTTTATTTTCTTCAAGAAATTTTTAGCAAGGATAATCCTGTTATGAATATTCAATTAATAAGTACCTCTTTCTAGCACAAAATAGTCTATTTCGTGATATGCACACTTAGCACAGACAGGGAAATTAAATATCATGAAGCCTTTTTCTCTTTGCCCAGGATATTCCCCTGACTGAGAGAACACATGGATCACAGGCTTTGTAATTCAACTCTTATTTCCTCTTTTCATTTTCAGTTTATATAAGAAAAAAATTATAAAAGAAAATATTCCACGAGATTACTTATCTGAGAATAGGAATATGGGTGTGGGTGCTACAGTAACTTCACAGTAAAAACACACATATAAGTTTCTATTAAACCACATGTGTGTGTGAGTTGCTCAGTCCTGTCCAGGTCTTGGTGACCCTATGGTCTGTCTATGGAATTCTCTAGGCAAGAGTACTGGAAAGGGTTGTCATTCCCTTTTCCAGAGCATTTTCCCAACCCAGGGATTGAATCCTGCATTGCAGACGGATTCTTTGCCATCTGAGCTACCAGAGAAGCCCAATATTAAACTGTGTCACAGATCATTTATTCATTTTTCAGTATACTCTTTCCTCTATTTGACTCAGTCTATGACCTTGAAGGGAAATAGTATGTCATTTTGGTCAAATGTATTCTAAGTAATATTTGTTAAACAAACAAACAAAAAAAAAACCTTAACAGAGGAATGAATCTTCAAAAATTTTGCTGACCTGAAAAGTTGGTAAATTAGGCATCAAGAGCACAATCGTTTTTTACACTTTTATATTTTTGCTGTGCATTGTTTTATTGCAGAATGTTTTATTGTAATAGCACTCATTTATGGGATCACACTTACATTTATGACTTCCATGTGGTTGGAATACATAAATAAAACCTGATTTATTAGTTGAAATAGATATCCACATATTTCTAAATGCCATTTTACCTGAAGTCTATATTTTATATAATTTACTGAAATGGATCTCTGAAGACAAATCCCATGAACTTTCATCTGCACAAATCTTTTTCAACTGACAGGTTAATAGGACATCACGTCTTTGCAGACTGCGCAATTCTAAAATGTGGGAACAAGGAGTAGCTAAAGATGAACAAAACAGAAAGCTTAAAACACATTTATAAGTAAAGTTATCAAGAGGAGTATAAATGTTAAAATACCTACATCATCAGTTCTCAAAGTTACTAAGAACATGATTGTAGTTTCCCATATTTTATTATGATACATGATAAATAGAAAGATAGATGTAGATTGATGATATATTGATAGATTAGATGATAATTGGATGTTGGATGGGCAGGTAGATAGATGCCAGGTAGAGAGATAGGATGTCATTCTATTTATAACTTTTATTTATTTTACTAACTTTTGATTTTAGAGAATTATGCATGAGAAACTATATAATACCACACAATTTTAAGAGAGTTATTGAAAGACCTATATAAGCAAATACATGTTCGTTTAAAACACTGTTTGTTTTCCAATTTAAAAATTTGAGATACAATTTATTCACCATAAAAGTTACCATTCCAAAGTGTAAAATTCAGTGGCTTTCAGTATTTATGAGGTTATGCAAATATCACTGCTAACTAATGTCTGAACATTCTCATCATCCCCAAAAGAAATTGATACCTATATAAGAGGTTACATTTCTTTTCCCCTTCCCTGATTTCCAGGCAGCCACTAATCTACATTTTGTCTCTTATGAATGCATGCTAAATCGCTTCAGTCATGTCCGACTGTACTACCTATGGACTGTAGCCCTCCGGGCTCCTATGTCCATGGGATTATCTAGGCAAAAATACTGGAGTGAGTCACCATTTCCTCCTCCAGGGGATCTTTCCAACCTAGGGATCGAACGTGGGTCCCCTGCATTGGTAGGTGGGTTCTTTCTAGACACTCCATGTAAATGAAATCACACAATATGTGATCTATACACATGACTTTTTTTCACTAAGCATGATTTCACATCTGTGCATGGTACAGTATATAACAGTATTTTGTTCCATTTTATTGGTTGAAAAATATTCCATTGTACAAGCAATTATAGCAAGTGAAAGTTGCTCAGTGGCGTCCGAGTCTTTGCGACCCCATGGACCGTGCAATCCATGGAATTCTCCAGGCCAGAATACAGGAGTGGGTAGCCTTTCCCTTCTCCAGGGCATCTTCCCTAATCAGGGATCAAACCCAAGTCTCCCACATTGCAGGTGGATTCTTTACCAGCAGAGCCACAAGGGAGGCCCATTCCATTGTACAGATATACCATATTTTGTTTATCATTTCATCATTGATAAATGTTTCCATTGTTTCCACTTTTTGGCTATTGTGTCTAATGCTACAGCATTACTTAAATTATTTAATATATTCATGCTGCTGCTGCTGCTGCTGCTGCTAAGTCGCTTTAGTCGTGTCTGACTCTGAGTGACCCCATAGACGGCAGGCCACCAGGCTCTGCCATCCCTGGGATTCTCCAGGCAAGAACACTGAAGTGGGTTGCCATTTCCTTCTCCAGTGCATGAAAGTGAAAACTGAAAGTGAAATTGCTCAGTCGTGTCCAACTTTTAGCGACCCCATGGACTGCAGCCCACCAGGCTCCTCCGTCCTTGGGATTTTCCAGGCAAGAGTACTGGAGTGGATACTCATGCTATATCCTATCATTAAGAGAGAAATTGGGTATTTGAATTAGGTGTTTGCCTATATATAGTTGTTTATTATTTGATAGAAAAAAGTTTACCTTTATGTTGGACAATCCAGTCCTAGAGAGGAAATTATAATCAAACTTTTGTGCAGCCTTAATATTGAAATTATTTAAAAATCAGAGGATATTTTAGGAAAATTCACAGCTATTGTTATGGCTGCAAAATTCATTGATCAGGATATTAGATTTCCTGTGTTTCTGTAAGCAACAGTTTTCCTGAAGGAAACTTGGGGTTTCTCAATAGAGAATGGAGGATATGTGTTGAAACTGAGGAAAAAAGCTGTGGACTAAAGAGGGTTACCAAGACTAGTAAAGATTGGGTATATCAATTGGTATATCAATTGGTATATTTCCATCTACTCCTAGATGGAAATGCATTTAATAGTCATTACATGTTGATTCTGGTCTAAGTTTGGAGGAAAATGCATAGCGTCAACAAATTGCTTAAGATTATGTCTTTCTCCAGTGTTATTTAGTGATCGAGGAATAGGCATAAGTGAGATGGTTTAAGAATCTAGGGATAGTTTTACAGAAGCATGTGTGCCAGAGATGTAAGAAGGCAAGGAGATTGAGGGCCTTAAAGCAAGAATATTTGATGTGATGAGCTATGAGGACTCAGCCAGAAGGGCATGAATCCAGCAGGTACCCACTTCCTTTTACTCTTCTTTTAAGTTTCTACCTCATTGGAAGGAAAAAAAAAAAAAAGTAGTGAATTAGTGTCAACAGAATGAGTCAGTTTACAAGTAACATTATTTTGCTGATAATATTGGAAATAAAAATCAGTATTTTAAATAAGAGTCATTTAATCAATGCACAGGTAGTTTAAGGGGTCACAAAGAGTTGGACACACCAAGCGACTGAACTGAACTGAATTGAAATGAGATTGTATGTTATATAGAAACTGTGTATACTGCAGGTAACTATGTTATTTGGCAGAATTGAAACATTTTACTACATATATTAATGTTTCAATTCTACCAAAAAACATAGTCACGGGTATACAGTTGTACTGACCACGTGTTCATCTGTTAAAAATAATAAGATTAAATTTAATAAAAATGATCCAAAATCTTGAAAACAAAATGGAGTTACAAATAAATAGCCTGGAGACAAAGATTGAGAAGATGCAAGAAATGTTTAACAAGGGCCTAGAAGAAATAAAAAAGACTCAATTAAAAATGAATAATGCAATAAATGAGATCAAAATCACTCTGG
>CM035298.1:7682827-7710424 GCA_020226075.1 Hydropotes inermis | reverse complement strand
GAAGATGCAAGAAATGTTTAACAAGGGCCTAGAAGAAATAAAAAAGACTCAATTAAAAATGAATAATGCAATTAATGAGATCAAAATCACTCTGGAGGGAACCATGAGTAGAATAACAGAGACAGAAGATAGGATAAGTGAGGTAGAAGATAAAATGGTGGAAATAAATGAAGCAGAGAGGAAAAAAGAAAAAAGAATCAAAAGAAATGAGGACAACCTCAGGGACCTCTGGGACAATGTGAAACGCCCCAACATTCGAATCATAGGAGTCCCAGAAGAAGAAGACAAAAAGAAAGGCCATGAGAAGTTACTCGAGGAGATAATAGCTGAAAACTTTCCTAAAATGGGGAAGGAAATAGCCACCCAAGTCCAAGAAACCCAGAGAGTTCCAAACAGGATAAACCCAAGGCGAAATACCCCAAGACACATATTAATCAAATTAACGAAGATCAAACACAAAGAACAACTATTAAAAGCAGCAAGGGATGAACAACAAATAACACACAAAGGGATTCCCATAAGGATAACAGCTGATCTATCAATAGAAACCCTTCAGGCCAGAAGGGAATGGCAGGACATACTTAGAGTAATGAAAGAGAATAACCTACAACCTAGATTACTGTACCCAGCAAGGATCTCATTCAGATATGAAGGAGAACTCAGAAGCTTTACAGACAAGCAAAAGCTGAGAGAATTCAGCACCACCAAACCAGCTCTTCAACAAATGCTAAAGGATCTTCTCTAGACAGGAAACACAGAAAGGTTGTATAAACGTGAACCCCAAACAACAAAGTAAATGGCAACGGGACCATACCTATCAATAATTACCTTAAATGTAAATGGGTTGAATGCCCCAACCAAAAGACAAAGACTGGCTAAATGGATACAAAAACAAGACCCCTATATATGCTGTCTACAAGAGACCCACTTCAAAACAAGGGACACATACAGACTAAAAGTGAAGGGCTGGAAAAAAATATTTCATGCAAACGGAGACCAAAAGAAAGCAGGAGTTGCAATAGTCATATCAGATAAAATAGACTTTCAAATAAAGGCTGTGAAAAGAGACAAAGAAGGACACTACATAATGATCAAAGGATCAATTCAAGAAGAAGATATAACAATTATAAATATATATGCACCCAACATAGGAGCCCTGCAATATGTAAGGCAAATACTAACGAGTATGAAAGAGGAAGTTAATAGTAACACAATAATAGTGGGAGACTTTAATACCCCACTCACAACTATGAATAGATCAACTAAACAGAAAATTAACAAGGAAACACAAACTTTAAAGGACACAATGGACCAGCTAGACCTGATTGACATCTATAGGATGTTTCACCCCAAAACAATCAACTTCACCTTTTTCTCAAGTGCACACGGAACCTTCTCCAGAATAGATCACATCCTGGGCCATAAATCTAGTCTTGGTAAATTCAAAAAATTTGAAATAATTCCAATCATCTTTTCTGACCACAGTGCAGTAAGATTAGATCTCAATTACAGGAAAAAAATTATTAAAAATTCAAACATATGGAGGCTAAACAACAGGCTTCTGAACACCCAAGAAATCATAGAAGAAATAAAAAAAGAAATCAAAAAAGAAATCAAAATATGCATAGAAATGAATGAAAATGAAAGCAAAACAACCCAAAACCTATGGGACACTGTAAAAGCAGTGCTAAGGGGAAGATTCATAGCATTACAGGCCTACCTCAAGAAACAAGAAAAAAGTCAAATAAATAACCTAAGCCTACACCTAAAGCAACTAGAGAAGGAAGAAATGAAGAACCCCAGGGTTAGTAGAAGGAAAGAAATCTTAAAAATTAGGGCAGAAATAAATGCAAAAGAAACTAAAGAGTCCATATCAAAAATCAACAAGGCTAAAAGCTGTTTTTTTGAAAAATAAACAAAATTGACAAACCACTAGCAAGACTCATTAAGATACAAAGGGAGAAGAACCAAATTAACAAAATTAGAAACGAAAAGTTATGAAGGCAATTATAACATGAAATAATTTCTTTCTAAACTATATTTTGAGTCAACATTGAAATCATTCCAAAATGTAAACAAAGCTAAAGATGTCATGGAAACATTAGTGTGAAATTTACTGGCAAAATAAATTAAATCAACTAGAATTTTTGATAAAGTAGAAGCATGTGTGTATGAGGAAGTAAATATTCATTTCTTGCTTATTTGAGTTAATATTGTCCTTTTATCTGATATCAATCTCTGCATTTTTTTCTTCCTAAAATGTATTTATTTACAAGTTCTTCAGAATTCTCCAAAAAAGTAGAAAGGAGAAGTACAAAAGGATAACTGGGTCTTATATTTGTTTTATCACATTTTATTTTAAAAACTGTTTATTATAAGTAGAGGGTTACTCAGTAAACCTTCAACTGGCAGAAGTGCATAAATTTTAACTAGTGTTTCTAGGACATTATTATTGAGAATAAAAACTTTCAAACTGATAATGGAAGAACATGAAAGGAATCTGTAAAGAGCCTTAAAAACAAAGGAACTTAAATTTATGTGCTTCTTAAAGAAAGCAGGATCTTAGAGCATGTTAATCCTGATTTTTAAGTATCAGACTTCAGATAAGGCAGTTCAAATAACAATTGTTATGGAGAAAAAAATAGTAGAAATGATAATAAGGGAGTTATGTAAAAACAAACAGCTTAAATAATTTACATAGATAATTCTTGAAAAAGAAGCAACAAAATAATATTCATGCATAATAATGTGCTTTACTATTTGCATTGCAATAACTTTCATAAATATTTTCACATAATAAATTTGATTCTGTAACTATGAGGCATATTTAAAAGCAGCTGACAAGATCATTTAAAAAACTCATATGAAAGGCAGGAATATTCATGATCATTCTTGTATTCTTACCTTTACATGTAGTATCTTTTTACTAAGTCAAAACTTTTGCTTACACAACATAAAAAATATAATAACAAGAAATAAATGTTAAATCATGAATGACATGAAATTAATTTGTTTCCCTATAAGACTTGGCAAGAGTTTCAAAGAGAGCAGGGATATTTTTAAAAATTACATTCACTTTAAACAGCAGAGGGTATCTATTTTTCATAGCAAAGAGATAAGAATAGCTATTAAAGACTTATACTCATATTCATAGTTAACTCTACCTGAATCAAAGATAAGAGAACAAGGTCATTTTTTTTAAAGCAACCACAAAATGGAAAGGTATCTGGCATTATGAAGCAACTGATTTGTCCTGGAAAATTAGTCACTAGAATAATGTCTATAAACACAGAAAAATTAAGTATTTTGCAATGTAGTGTTGTCTTTTCCTAATGATATTGAAAAAGAAAGAATAGGGATGTTCTCAGTTCTCATGAATCTTTCATCTCTGTTACTTATCATAGATAATTTTGGATTTAACTTGGATTTAGAGAAGTAATGTGGTAGAGTATAAAAATAAAATGAGGAACTCAAATATCTCTGCTTCATGTTTCAAGGAAAGCAAACATGCTGCTCCATGTATTTGGGAATGATGAATACAGTGAAATAACACCAATGGAATATGCTAATAGTAAAATGAAGGAACAAAAATATTCTTGGATTTGTTTTCTTGACTCCCCAGATGCAACAGGATTGATCTATGTTAGACTTGTAAAACATTCATAAGAGAAAACACTGGTCAGAGCAGGAACCCAATAATTTTTACACCTAATGCACTGTCCCAAAACAGTCCTACAGTGCTTCTGAAACGTGTTTTGTGGAGACTCATTGTAGATATTATTGGTTTCCATGAAAAGACTCAAATTTTAATCATCATCAAGGACTACCAACAAGAAAGCATCAAGGGGCCAAATTAATGGAAACCCCACACAGATGAGCACTTAAGGAAAAGATCATACTTCTCTAAACACATATACACATATGCACTAACCCAAGTAAAAGTGAGTACTCTATTTATGTTTAATATCAAATTAAATTCTAAAACTAGAAGAGTTTTTAAAGCTTTCATAGGTTATGAAATTCTTAGATGATTTAAATTAATTAATTCCTCTAGATTACAACTTTATGTATGACTATCGCTGCTTAAGCTGCTAATGGGTTTTTGCCAAGATCTGGGCAGTCAAGAGTCTTATATGCCCCGAATTATTATTAGTATTATTAAAATTGAAAATTTCTGTGTCACATAAGAGCATGTTGACTTCTGATATCTGGAGCTTTAAATTATTTTATAATGAAAATCATTTTAGAGAGATTGTTTCTTTAGGTGTTTGGAAAAGTTGTAATTTATGCTTTGTTCATCTGAGAGAAAGCATTCATATGTTTTTATAAATTATTAAATTCTTTGCATTAAGCACATCCTGGGTAATCAAGAAAAGATCCTGGGGCACTCACCTAGAAGTCAGGTGGGCTCCCATGAGGTTGCCTATGCTTTCTTTCCCTTACTGTATCCCTTAACTTTATTAAGGCCTTATGTGGATTTATACTATGTAGTCTAGTAAGTATTTTCAAATAGACAGCCCAATGTAATCAATGAAATATGGATGTTTAATGCAATACCACTTAAGCATGAGCTAAAAAATAGTTGGGTTCTCTTCATCTGAAAAATCTCTGAGTGCATATGACTTAATTTACATTTGGCCTCCATTACATTGTATAGTAATTTTTTAATTTATTATACTAATACTAAGCAAGGAGTCCATTACTTAAGTTTAAAACTAGACAAAACAATTCAAAACCTATTCCGTTTGCAAACTTTCTCTTAAGAGACAAACAGTAAATTTGCTTGTGCAGTCCATAACTACATAAAGTAACTACCATACTCTGCTGTTAATAATGAAAAGTCATCAACAATATATCAGTAAATGAACATAATTTTCAATAAGACTTTATTTACAAATACAGGTTGTGTTGGCTCCATGTGCTATAAAGTCAAACATGCAAGAGCAAAACTTTAAGCATTGGCTTCATGTTCACTCATATCTTATATATAGTCATTGTCATATTTTGAGAAGATAGATTCTATTTTATTTTCAGATATGATATGTGAAAGTTTATTGTTGGCTGGCATGATTTTACAGTATTCAATGTTGAGTTGTGAATGTCAACTACAAATTGGCACTTACCATTGGCATTTGTCCTCTACCTCTGCAAGGATTTAAAACATGTGCTCCTGTAGCTGCTGACTTTCCACACCCACTGAGAGGAGTTCAGGGTGGAAAGCAGAAAGACACTGTGCTTGCGGGGGCAGGGAGGCAACTGACAGAACAGGTCTGCAAACAGTTATATACCTGATTTTATGAGCCCAATTTTTATATCTCCTTATATCTAGAAAAGCACTAAAATCCTTCATGGTGACAACTGCTCCTTGTGACTAGCAGAAACCTTCTGAAAAAATAAAGGTATGGCGGAATACATGCTTGATTACTTACGTGATTTTACTTCACCAAAATCACATATATATTGACCTTCTCCCCTACCTTTTTGGAGCAGTTTCTCAGAACTATCTGAAATGCTATTTTCTGGTCTATAGCCCTCATATTGCCCCAAATAAAACTTTACTTAAAACACTTAGGTTGAATTTTTTTAAGTCAGTATGAAAAAAAAAAAAAAGAAAAAAGAATCAGTCTAGAAGCTACAAGTTCCAACTTGAACCTGGAATTTGAATATGCTCTTTGAAGTATGAATACTTCCATCTTCTGTGCTCTAAATCTACAATCATATTCACTGTCAGGTTTTTTTTTTTTAAAGATCTTTAAAACTTGTCAGGTTAATGTAATTTGTATACTTACATTGAAAATGTATTTCCATTTCATCTAAATTTTTGATAGGTGCCAAAATGAAAATGTCAGTGATGCAGAAATGTACTTCCATCATATAAAATAAATGGTAATATTTTCAACAATTACCCTAACAACAGTTACAACAGTCTTATGAAAAATGACACTGATTTGGTTCTTTTAATCCAGATTTGCATGTGCTAACTTTATGTAATCAAGCAATAATCTAGTCTTTTTCTTGAAGTCAAGGAGATTAGAGAAATGCATGCATGAAATGTTAGAAAATATTATCTTGATGAATCCTCAGGAGGTGAAATAAAAATTCAAGATTATTTTCATATATTTCTTGCCTCTCAATCCATATTATGGATAGTTTTCTAGGGAAAATTTTATAAATCCAGAGGTTCTTAGAAAGCAAAAGCATATAGTCAATAAACACATTTTATTTTTTGTTTGTTTTTTTTTTTAATTTGTAGTGAATTTTGTCATACATTGAAATGAAACAGCCATGGGTTTACATGTGTTCCCCATCCCGATCCCCCCTCCCACCTCCCTCTCCACCCGCTCCCTCTGGGTCTTCCCAGCGCACCAGGTCCGAGCGCTTGTCTCATGCATCCAACCTGGGCTGGTGATCTGTTTCATCCTAGATAATATACATGTTTCAATGTTGTTCTCTTGAACCATCTCACCCTCGCCTTCTCCCACAGAGTCTAAAAGACTGTTCTATAAACCTGTGTCTCTCTTTTTTTTTCTGTTCTGCATATAGGGTTATCATTAACATCTTTCTAAATTCCATATATATGTGTTAGTATATTGTAATGGTCTTTATCTTTCTGGCTTACTTCACTCTGTATAATGGGCTCCAGTTTCATACATCTCATTAGAATAGATTCAAATGAATTATTTTTAATGGCTGAGTAATACTCTATGGTGTATATGTACCATAGCTTCCTTATCCATTCGTCTGTTGATGGGCATCTCGGTTGGTTCCATGTCCTGGCTATGATAAACAATGCTGCAATGAACATTGGGGTGCACGTGTCTCTTTCAGATCTGGTTTCCTTGGTGTATGTATGCCCAGAAGTGGGATTGCTGGGTCATATGGCAGTTCTATTTCCAGTTTTTTAAGAAATCTCCACACTGTTTTCCATAGCGGCTGTACTAGTTTGCATTCCCACCAACAGTGTAAGAGGGTTCCCTTTTCTCCACACCCTCTCCAGCATTTATTGCTTGTAGACTTTTGGATAGCAGCCATCCTGACTGGCGTGTAATGGTAACTCACTGTGGTTTTGATTTGCATTTCTCTGATAATGAGTGATGTTGAGCATCTTTTAAATCATATGAACTCCTGGTAAGTAAAAAGAAAATAACAAAACTGCTAATACATCTAATTAAAATGATATAAAGTATCATAAGAAGAGGTGTGAGTTATAAGTATTTAAGATAAAAATTGAGCTTTAATTCATCCTTAAAAAATAATTTAGCCAAACCTTCATATTAAACAAATGCTTCTATATCAAGAAATGTGTTAGGTATGTTTCCATATTATCCATCTTACATCTTATAATAGTGCAGGGTTTATAACAATATGAGTGCCTAAATATTAAAAAAAAAAAGAAAATGAAACAAAAGAGATTTCAAAATACATACAAGATAAACCTATTATATAATAAAGGTAAAATCTGACATTCTACAATTTTATCTCAACTTCATATTTAATAAATATTTCATCTAAAAGGCTGAAATATCATTTAAAGTATTTATTTGGCTTCCAAATTAACTGATCTCATTTGTTTGTCTCTGCCTCTTATATTTGAAGAAAATTAATTTCTTACTTTTTCCCTGGAGAATGAGTCTCTTCAGCCCATGTGACATTTGGCTTTTCCTTTTAATGGGAATGTGATTTATTTACATGGAATAAATGGTGTAGAATGACTGACTGCCTAGGTTGAATGCATGTTTTAACCCTGATCCCTGGAGTATTGTTAAGTGCAAAATACTTCTTTGGTTTATTTGTTTTATCAGTAAAAATGGAACTATCACTGCAGTAATTCACTGTAAACAATATTCAGCAGTATAATGGCTCCTTGCATTTTTGCTTCTTTTTCTGAGTTAGCCTAATGGCAGGTAGTGACTTGTTAAGATAACCCAGAGCAAAAGTTCAATACATTAAAATGCAATCAATTTGTTTTATAAAACTTCTTTATTTGATATAATATCAGGGGAAAAATGCAAGAATATGTGTAGTGCCAATGTAGGTATCAAGACAATGTCAAATCACACACAATGTCACTCTTCCTGCATTTCCTCAGAAAGCAAGCTGTATATGAAACTTTAAAAATATGACTTTCTTCAGGTATGTAATAAGTTAGTAGTGTTATGTTTATTTACTGTTATTTCACAAAGCACTTGCATTTTTTTATCCAAAATAAAACATATTTCTATATCTCTTTTGAATGGAGAGACACAAAGAATTTAGAGCTTAGAACATAAGTGATCTCTTTACCTTTTGTCAGTCTGCCACTTCCATCTCCAAATATTTCACTCATTTGTATTACACTATATTTTCCGAAATGAGAAAATAAAAGAATATCACTTAAAATGTTGGCATGTATTCCAAACAGTGGCTCTGCTAAGAGGAGAGTATCTCCTATATGATTTACATCTCTATGTGTGAACCTGGGGAAGGGTTCTGGTAAAAACGTTCACTAAGTAAACCTCTACAGTAGTTTACTGAGCACCTTCACTGTTTAAAGAGAAAAAAAATTTAAGACAAATAAAATTATATAAACAGCACACAGTAATTTAAATAATGAGAAGAGGCCTTAAAGATCACATAAAAATTGAACATTGGATCCCACGGTCACTCCTCCGAAAAAATCTTTTCCCAGCTCTTTGCACCAAACACATTTCCAACAGCTTGTGCCAAACGTTTGAACTTTTGATGCTGCAATCTTCTGTGAGATTTGGAAAGGAAAAAATATAATTTTCAAAATTATTAAAGTATTCAAAATGTCAAAAGTACTTGGAGCGGTATACAGAGCACATCCCTCTGACCTAGTGGCACAAGAGCTAAGGTGAACAAACAGGAAAGACCCTACAAGGTACTTCTGATTTCCACATAAGATGTTCATAGATGCACATATTTCTTTTCTTAACTACTGTGAATTCTATATTTATAACTAAAAGAACTACTTTCAAATTATTCAACAAATGAACAGATTGTTTAATAATTCAAATAAAAATGTACCACAGAATGTTTCAAAAAACATTTGAAGAATTATCTGTGATCCTCTAACTTTTCTGCAGCTTTCAAATGATGCTTCTGATAGAATTATTACATACTAAACCATTAAAAATTTTCTTTTTAGTGTCTTTTATTGACATAGAGTTGATTTACAATGTTGTGTTAATTACTGCTGCATAGCAAAGTGATAGTTACACACACACACATATACGTGTGTGTGTGTGTATACACACACACATTCTTTTTTATATTCTTTTCCTTTATGGTTTATCATAAGATATTGAATATAGTTCCTGTGCAGTATAGCAGAACCTTGTTGTTTAGCCATCCTATATATAAAAGCTTACATTTGCTAACTTCAATTTCCATTTTATTACTCCCCAAACTCTTTCACCCTTCACAATCACATTTGTTCTCTAAACCTGTGATTCTGTTTTAAAGATACATTCATTTGTGTCATATTTTAGATTCTACACATAAGTGATATCATACGCTGTTTATCACTCTTTCTGATTTGTGTCACTTACTGTGCACATTAAAAAGCAGAGACATCACTTTGCCAACAAAGTTCCGTCTGGTCCAGGCTATGGTTTTTCCAGTGGTCATGTATGGATGTGAGAGTTGGATGGTGAAGAAAGCTGAGTGCTGAAAAATTGATGCTTTTGAACTCTGGTGTTGGAGAAGACTCTTGAGAGCCCCTTGGACTGCAAGGAGATCCAACCAGTCCATCCTGAAGGAGATCAGTCCTGGGTGTTCATTGGTAGGACTGAGCTGAAGCTGAAACTCCAGTACTTTGGCCACCTCATGTGAAGAGTTGACTCATTGGAAAAGATCTTGATGCTCAGAGGGATTGGGGGCAGGAGGAAAAGGGGATGACAGAGGATGAGATGGCTGGATGGCATCACCAACTTGGTGGACATGAGTTTGAGTAAACTCCGGGAGTCGGTGATGGACAGGGAGGCTTGGCGTGCTGTGATTCATGGGGTCGCAAGGAGTCAGACATGACTGAGTGACAGAACTGAACTGAACTGAGTGTTATAATCTCTAGTTGTATGCTTGTTGCTGAAAATGCCATTTCTTTTATTTATTTATTTTTTTAATTGTATGGCTAAAGCTGTTTTATGGCCAGTGGTAATCCATTGTATATATGTACCACATCTTTATTTATTCACATATCAATGGACAGTTATTTTCATGTCTTGGTTATTGTGAATTGTGTTGCTATGAACATAGGGATACATGTATCTTTTTGAATTATCGTTTTGTCTGGATATATGCCCATGAGCGAGATTCCTGGATCATTTGGTAATTTTATTTTTAGCTTTCTGAGGAACCTCCATGCTGTTTTCTGCAGTGGCTATACCAACTTACATTTATAGCAAATATATAGGAGGATTCCTTTTTCCCCACATCCTTTTCAGCTGCACATATTTCTAAGATTGAGTGCTAGATAATTGGACATTTTCATGGATTGAACCTTGTCTGATGAGAAAATTATCCATTTGGAATGACAGAGACAACAGTCATGCACAGAGTAATATTAAGCAGAGTCAGTTAGTTAAGATATCCTCTGTTAGTTCATTGCCAAAAAAATCAATAGAATGATTCAAAGACCTCTACTTTTAATTCAGGTGAAAAATATTGATGCCTAAAAGATTGATGGATTTGATAAACAATTAGCTAAGTGACTGGCTGGAGCTAACTACTTTGTCTATGAAATTTAAAGAGAAAATATAAAATTACCTGCAAAAAGAAAATTAAAAAAACTAGCAACACATAGTTGATGTTAGTTATTGCAAAGTTTCTGACAAATAAATATGGATTTGCTATCAGCTTCTATTCCATTTAAAAATATTCACAAACAATTTAATCAGATAGAGGAAATCTAATCCAATATCTCTTTATCTTAATATTATAATGCTAAATATAAATCAACCCAGATTAGATACCTACTTCTAACAACAGTAAATTTTAAATTATTTATTATGAAAAAATGTAATTATAAAGCATGTACAAGTTCCACCTTTCAAAAAAGAGGTTTAAGCACTGTTTCTATAAAATCTTCCCCAAAACAGTTTATAAATAAATGTGAAAATCAAATTAGCACAATTTCTTTTTCCACCTTTTATCTTTTAAGTTTTCAGACAGAAAACAATCACAAGTCCAGAAATGGAATGCATATTTATTATGCACCCACATATTGTTCATAATATTTTTATTTAATTAATTTTATATGAAGTTGGTTCATTTCTCTCTGATTCCACATGGGAAAAATGAAATTCAAAGATAAACTTTGCAGTTAATTGTTAGTAAGAAGCAATTGTTATAGTTGTTTTGAAACCAAGCCTGTCTTCAAACAAAAAATGTTCTGCAAATGTTTTATATCAATCTTAGCCTAAGCAGGTAAATCATCTATATAATAGAGACCCGGCAGCCACCGAGGGCTTTATTTTGTTTGACTAATGTTGCCTGAACAAGGGCTAGGCACTTAAAAGATAGTGGTGGGGGTCATAATTTTTGAGCTTTATTCATTACTCCTGAAGGGGCTTAAGAGACTGTCAGCTATTTATTTAAACTCTCTTTTGTTAGTTTCTTAGGTTATATGTGAAAGTGAAAGTTGCTCAGTCCTATCCGACACTTTGTGAACCCATGGACTGTAGAGTCCATGGAATTCTCCAGCCAAGAATACTGGAGTGATTAGGCTTTCCTTTCTCCAGGGGATCTTTCCAACCCAGTGATTGAACCCAAGCCTCCTTCATTGCCGGTGATTCTTTACCAGCTGAACTACAATTCTTTACCAGCTGGGAAGCCTAAGAATACTGGAATGGATAGCCTATCCCTTCTCTAGTGGATCTTCCCCACCCAGGAAGCAAATCAGGGTCTCCTTCATTGCAGGAGGATTCTTTAACAAATGAGCTATCAAGGAAGCCACTGAAGTGTAACATTTTCTGATGGTAAACAATGGTAAGCTAAAGATATTACAAACTCTAAAGTAGCCATATATACATTTATTAAAAACATAGTTGCCAAATCAATAGTAGAGATAGAGTGGAATACTAAAACATTAAAAAAAAATCCACATGAAATAGAATAGAGAGGGGAATGAAGAGAATATATAAATATCAAAATAAATATTATGATGGTAAAATTAATTCTATTCACATAAATAATTAGTATAAGTTTAAAAGGAATAAATACTCCTCTTAAAAGTAAGAATTATCATACTGGATTAAAAAGCAAGGCTCAATTATGTGCTATTTACAAAAGATGCACAAAACCTGTAAAGCTGCAAAATGTTTTTAAAATACTTGAAGTTGTACTCGATTTGGCAGCACATATACTAAAATTGGAATGATACAGAGAAGATTAGCATGGCCACTGAGCAAGGATGACACACAAATTCCTGAAGCATTCCATAATTTTAGAAGAAGTGAAACTCTTGCTGTTTGCAGATGACATGAACCTCTACATAGAAAACCCTAAAGACTCTACCAGAAAATTACTAGAACTAATCAACGAATATAGTAAAGTTGCAAGATATAAAATTAACACACAGAAATCCCTTGCATTCCTATACAATAACAAGGAGAAAACAGAAAGAGAAATTAAGGAAACAGTACCATTCACCACTGCAACAAAAAGAATAAAATACTTAGGAGTATATCTACCTAAAGAAACAAAAGACCTATACATAGAACACTATAAAACACTGAGGAAAGAAATCAAAGAGGACACAAACAGATGGAAAAATATACCATGTTTATGGATTGGAAGAATCAATATTGTCAAAATGGCTATATTACCCAAAGCAATGTATAGATTCAATGCAATCCCTATCAAGCTACCAACGGTATTCTTCACAGAACTAGAACAAATAATTTCACAATTTGTATGGAAGTACAAAAAACCTTTACTAGCCAAGGCAATCTTCAGAAAGAAGTATGGAACTGGAGGAATCAACCTGCCTGACTTCAGACTCTACTTCAAAGTCACCGTCATCAAGACAGTATGGTACTGGCACAAAGACATAAATATGGATCAATGGAAAAAAATAGAAAGCTCAGAGATAAATCCATGTACCTATGGACACCGTATCTTTGACAAAGGAAGCAAGAATACACAATGGATAAAAGACCACCTCTTTATCAAGCAGTGCTGGAAAAACTGATCAACCACTTGTAAAAGAATGAAACTAGAACACTTTCTAACACCATACATAAAAATAAACTCAAAATGGATTGAAGATCTAAATGTAAGACCAGAAACTATAAAACTCCTAGAGGCTAACATAGGCAAAACACTCTCCAACATGAGTCACAGCAAGATCCTCTATGACCCACCTCCCAGAATACTGGAAATAAAAGCAAAAATAGACAAATGGGACCTAATGAAACTTAAAAGCTTTTGCACAACAAAGGAAACTATAAGCAAGGTGAAAAGACAGCCCTCAGACTGGGAGAAAATAATAGCAAATGAAGCAACAGACAAAGAATTAATCTCAAAAACATATAAGCAACTCCTGCACCTCAATTCTAGAGAAATAAATGACCCAATCAAAATATGGGCCAAAGAAATAAACAGACATTTCTCCAAGGAAGACACACAGATGGCTAACAAACACATGAAAAGATGCTCAACATCACTCATTATCAGAGAAACGCAAATCAAAACCACGAGGTACCATTACATGCCAGTCAGGATGGCTGCTATCCAAAAGTCTACAAGCAATAAATGCTGGAGAGGGTGTGGAGAAAAGAGAACCCTCTTGCACTGTTGGTGGGAATGCAAACTGGTACAGCCACTATGGAAAACAGTGTGGAGATTTCTTAAAAAACTGGAAATAGAACTGCCATATGACCCAGCAATCCCACTTCTGAGCATACACATCAAGGAAACCAGATCTGAAAGAGACACGTGCACCCCAATGTTCATCACAGCACTGTTTATAATATCCAGGACATGGAAGAAACCTAGATGCCCATTAGCAGACGAATGGATAAGGAAGCTGTTGTACATATATACCATGGAATATTACTCAACCATTAAAAATAATTCATTTGAATCAGTTCTAATGAGATGGATGAAACTGGGGCCCATTATACAGAATGAATTAAGCCAGAAAGATAAAGACCAATATAGTATGCTAACGCATATATATGGAATTTAGAAAGATGGTAACGATAATCCTCTTTTTCTGCAAAACAGAAAAAGAGACACAGATGTACAGAATAGAATTTTGGACTCTGTGGGAGAGGTGAGGGTGGGATGTTTCGAGAGAACAGCATTGAAACATGTATTATCAAGGGTGAAACAGATCACCAGCCCAGGTTGGATGCATGAGACAAGTGCTTGGACCTGGTGTACTGGGAAGACCCAGAGGGATTGGGTGGAGAGGGAGGTGGGAGGGGGGATCAGGATGGGGAATACATGTAAATCCATGGCTGATTCATTTCAATATATGACAAAATCAACTACAATACTGTAAAATAATTAGCCTCCAACTAATAAAAATAAATGGGAAAAATAAAATAATAAAAAACTTGAAGTTATGCTATGCAGATACTAATCAAGAGAAAGTCAGAGTGTATATATTGCTATTAGGCAAAGCTGACCCAAGGGAAAACAGTATAAACAGAGATAATTTTATGATTATAAAGGAAACATTCTCTGAGAAGAAATGCAAATGTTCAGTGTATATATACTCATTAACAGAAAATACAAGAAGAAGAAGAAGAAAAAACCTGACAAATTGTAGGAAGTGAAAAAAAGTAACATGAGAGTCACTCAGCTCGTCTGATTAGACTCTTTGTGACCCAGTGGACTGCAGCCTGCCAGACTCCTCTGTCTGTGGAACTCGAAATGGGCCCATTCCCTTCTCCGGAGGATCTTCCCAATGCAGGGATCAAACCCAGGTCTCCCACATTGCAGGCAGATGCTTTATCAGCTGAGTTACCAGGAAAGCAACAAATTGTAAGGGAAAATAGCAAATCCACGATTAACATTTGAGATTTCAAACCCTTCTTTCAGTTGCTGCAAGAAAAGTAAATGGAGAAAAGTCTAGTAAGAATAAAAAGATCCAAATACATAATACTATTTCTACATTAACTTATAAAATATAAAAGGAAGCAATACTTTCCAATATAAATATTGAGACTATATTTTTTTCATATATACATTGATATTCTACATACACTTTTTATTTTGCTATATTTAACAATAAGCTCAGTCTTTGTATGCACTTAATGATAGCAAAAGATATTAAGAAACACTTTTATGGACTGCGTTTTTATGTTACATTAAAAATGAATTTGAGGTAACTAAGTTATCTCATTTAATTAACTTACTCTGGGGAAGAATATATATATATAATATTTATAAAACTGATAAAACATGCAATATATAAGAGGTTCTCTATGGCCTAGGAATATGTTTGCTAAGCTTACCACTCACTTTGTGCTCAGCTCCTGGTATAACACCTGATACATACAATGAGTTTTTTACTTTTCCATAAACTGTTTCTTGTATTTCCATAAACTATTAATTGGAAATTAATACAATTGTTCCTTTAAAACTATTAGGCAAGAAACTAAGAGAAGAATGGGTTAAAAGGGGTCGATTGGTATTCTCTAACAGGAAAAATAGTTATTGGTGTAGACTAGGAACAGATTGAGGTTTATTAAAAAATAATGAGGCACTATGAGGTACAAGGATGAGATAAAATTGTAGCTCCAAAGAACTGGAGAGAGATTTCAGAATTAAAATGAAATGGATGGTTAACTCACTATTCAATTTTAAGTGCACTTTATATAAATTTTGAAAAGAGTAACAATATAGTGGAGGCCTCAACTTTCAAACACAACACCAAAATTATGAAACTTGAAGTATAGCATTAAATAATAAACATTATATCAAAAAGCATTGAAAATAGAAGGAAATGAACAAAATTTGAAAGTTTTCCACTTATAAGGAAAAACACTGTTATTTGCTTAAATGAAACTTAACTCATCAGGAAACTGTAAAATGCATAAACCCAGAAAAGAAGAATATGTAAAAATATGAAAAACTTCTCAAATGTTTATGGAATCAGAGTAATGCAATTTAAAAAGAATGAAATAATATGATTTTTGAGATTGGCATATATTAAAATGGATAGGAATATATATTGTTTAGAAGATGTGTCAGTTCCTCCTCTCTACTATAAAAGAAATATGATATATGTTGTAAAGTTGCTAAGTCATGTATGACTCTTTGCAGCCCATGGACTGCAGCAGTCAGGCTTTTCTGTCCTTCACTGTCTCCCAGAGCTTGCTCAAATTCATGTCCACTGAGTTCATGATGCCATCCAACCATCTCATCCTCTGTTGCCCCATTCTACTCCTGCTCTCAATCTTTCCCAACATCAGAGTCTTTTCCAATGAGTTGGCTCTTTTTTTTTTTTTTTAATTAGTTGGAGGCTAATTACTTTACAATATTGTAGTGGTTTTTGTCATACACTGACATGAATCAGCCGTGGATATACATGTATTCCCCATCCAAATCCCCCCTCCCACCTCCCTCTCCACCCGATCCCTCTGGGTCTTCCCAGTGCACCAGGTCCAAGCACTTGTCTCATGCATCCAACCTGGGCTGGTGATCTGTTTCACCCTAGATAATATACACATTTCAATGCTGTTCTCTCGAAACATCCCACCCTCGCCTTCTCCCACAGAGTCCAAAAGTCTGTTCTATACATCTGTGTCTCTTTTTCTGTTTTGCATATAGGATTATCGTTACCATCTTTCTAAATTCCATATATATGCGTTAGTATACTGTAATGGTCTTTATCTTTCTGGCTTACTTCACTCTGTATAATGGGCTCCAGTTTCATCCATCTCATTAGAACTGATTCAAATGAATTCTTTTTAATGGCTGAGTAATATTCCATGGTGTATATGTACCACAGCTTCCTTATCCATTCGTCTGCTGATGGGCATCTAGGTTGCTTCCATGTCCTGGCTATGATAAACAGTGCTGCAATGAACATTGGGGTGCACGTGTCTCTTTCAGATCTGGTTTCCTTGGTGTGTATGCTCAGAAGTGGGATTGCTGGGTCATATGGCAGTTCTATTTCCAGTTTTTTCAGAAATCTCCACACTGTCCTCCATAGCAGCTGTACTAGTTTGCATTCCCACCAACAGTGTAAGAGGGTTCCCTTTTCTCCACACCCTCTCCAGCATTTATTGCTTGTAGACTTTTGGATAGCAGCCATCCTGACTGGTGTGTAATGGTACCTCATTGTGGTTTTGATTTGCATTTCTCTGAAAATGAGTGATGTTGAGCACCTTTTCATGTGTTTTTTAGCCATCTGTATGTCTTCCTTGGAGAAATGTCTGTTTAGTTCTTTGGCCCATTTTTTGATTGTGTCATTTATTTTTCTGGAGTTGAGCTGGAGGAGTTGCTTGTATATTTTTGAGATTAATCCTTTGTCTGTTGCTTCATTTGCTATTATTTTCTCCCAATCTGAGGGCTGTCTTTTCACCTTGCTTATAGTTTCCTTTGTTGTGCAAAAGCTTTTAAGTTTCATTAGGTCCCATTTGTTTATTTTTGCTTTTGTTTCTAATATTCTGGGATGTGGGTCATAGACGATCCTGCTGTGATTTATGTCAGAGAGTGTTTTGCCTATGTTCTCCTCTAGGAGTTTTATAGTTTCTGGTCTTACATTTAGATCTTTAATCCATTTTGAGTTTATTTTTGTGTATGGTGTTAGAAAGTGTTCTAGTTTCATTCTTTTATAAGTGTTTAACCAGTTTTCCCAGCACCACTTGTTAAAAAGGTTGTCTTTTTTCCATTGTATATCCTTGGATTTGGCTCTTCTTATCAGGTGGCCAAAGTATTGGAGCCTCAGTTTCAGCATCAATCATTCCAATGAATATTCAGGGTTGATTTCCTTTAGGATTGACTGGTTTGATTTCCTTGCAGTCGAAGGGACACTCATGTCTTCTCCAGCACCACAGTTTGAAAGCTTCAATTCTCAGCCTTCTTTATGGTCCAAATCTCACAACCATACATGACTATTGGAAAACACATAGCTTTGACTATATAGGCCCTTGTTGGCAAAGGGATGCCTCTATTTTTTAATATGCTGCCTAGCATTGTCATAGCTTTTCTTCAAAAGAGCATATATATTTTAAATTAATGGTTGCAGTCACCATCCACAGTGATTTTGGAGTCAATGAAGATAAAATCTGCCACTGTGTCCACTTTTGCCCCCACCTATTTGCTATGAAGTGACATGACCGGATGTTTTTTGAATGCTGAGTTTCAAGTTGCCTTTTTCACTCTCCCTTTCACCCTCATCAAGAGGCTCTTTAGTTCTTCTTTACTTTCTGCCGTTAGGGTGATGTCATCTGCATATCCCAGGTTATTGATATTTCTCCCATCAATCTTGATTTCAGCTTTGAGTCATCCAGGCTGGCATTTCCCATGATGAGGTCTGCATAGAAGTTAAGTAGGCAGGGTGACAGCATACAACCTTGATGTTCTGCTTTCCCAATTTTGAATCAGTCCATTGTTCCACGTCTGCTTCTAACTGTTGCTTCTTGACCTGCATAGAGGTTTCTCTACAGACAGGTAAGGTGGTCTGATATTTCCACCTCTTTAAGAATTTCCCATAGTTTGTAGAGATCCACACAGTCAAAGGCTTTAGCATAGTCCATGAAGCAGAAGTAGGTATTTTTGTGGAACTCCCTGCGATCCAGCAGATGCTGTCAACTTGATCTCTAGTGTCTCTACATTTTCTAAATACAACTTGTACATCTGGAAGTTCTTGGTTCATATACTTTTAGAGCCTGGCTTGAAGGATTTTAAGCTTTGTATATGGGTGGCTTCATATATGAGATGCTTACACATAACTAATATTTACTTCTCAGAGTTCTGGAAGCTGTGGGGTCCAAGACTGTGGCAGCAGCAGATTTCCTGTTCTATGAGATCCTGCTTCTGCATGTTAGCTTTCTTCTCACTGTAACTTTACATGCAGAAGAGGCTAGGGAGGTCTGTTGGATCTCTTTCATAAGAACACTCATTCATGAGAGCTCCACCCTCATGACCTAACACTTTCCAATGGCCCCACTTCCTAATAAGATTACATTGGGTACTAGGTCTCAACACGGATTTTGGGAGGATTCTAACATTCAATTCATAACAGAGGGAAATGAGTATTGTCAAACAGTTCTTGTCATACTAATGTTAGGAATGCAAATATGAAAATACATGTCAGTGTTTACCTAGTTCCCCAAAGAAAAGTGAAGTAGTAAGGTCTAGGAAAGAATATTACTTTTTTACTAAAGAAATGTACACTTTGGCCCCAGCACTTTATCTTAAAAAAAAAAAAAAAAAAAAAAACTTCCAAGTATGCAAAGTTTCACTTTTTAAAGTTAATTCATTAATTACAACCTTCACATTTTCTTTCACTTATGAAACTCTTACTCTTACCAGACAGTAATACCAAGCTGGTGTTACTGTGCTAAAGATGCTTGTGTAAGAATATCTCTTGGTACATTATTTATAATATTGGAACAATGAAAGCAATCCAAATATTAACATAAATACACTCACTGATTACAATACATCCATATAGGAATGTTATGCAACCAATAAAATAATGATATATGCATATACTTATAAGAATAGAAAAGTTCTTTAATAAAAAAATATAAATGGTATAAATAGTTTGATCTCATTTTATTAAAAAAAATGTGCATTTGTGGTGTGTGTACAGAAGTTACTCTCCATATTTTTTGTCATCGGTTATTTCATTTATGAAATAATGACCATGATTTACTTACATAATTAAGAGAAAACTTTCCAAATAATGTAAAATACCACTTGACCCACAGAATATTTAAATTTCTTATATCATTGCTCTTGATACCAGAATGACTTTCAAAATTAACTGTAATTTTTTGTTTATTTGTTTTTAATAAAGGGCCTTTGGTTCAGATTCAAACTGAATTACAATTTTAGTCTGAGAACATTGCATGTATATTTTTGAAGATCTACACCTGTGATTCTAATGTTCTCCTCTCCAAAGAAGGAACATAGTTAATAATAGGTTTCAAAGAACAACTTTTTATTTTGTGTTGAAGTATAGCCAGTTAATAATGTTTTTATTGTTTCAGGTTAACAATGAAGGGACTTGGCCATACACATGCATGTGTCTATTCTCCCTCAAACTCCCTCCCATCCAGGCTGCCACATTTCATTGAACAGAGGGACATGTGTTTGTTCCAAACTCCCTAACTATGCCTTCCCCCCAAACTTACCCTCTGTCAACCATAAAAAAAAATATAATAAAGTAAAATTCCTATCCATTTGCTACTATCTTCTGTCAGACATTTTTGAAATACAAAATTTGGTTTCTTGTGCCCCCTATCCTCAGCTCTTTACTTTCTAATGGAAGAATGGAAGAGATGGTGGACAAATTTAAACAAATAAGATAGAATATAAGCATTAAATTTGTAGGAAATTTCTTTCAAGTGAAAGTTTTGGAAAGTTTCATGGAAATCACCTGTTAGAGGCAATATAATATTTTAAATGAAGGGGCCAGTATATGAAAACCCAAACGAAGAACAGTCGGGAAAATAGCTGATATAAACTGTTTTGTTTAGATGAAGTATGGAACCAATGATAATGAAAGGTGAGACTAAAACTTGTAAAGGCAGACTGGAATATGAATGTGGAAGCCTGGACTATTCAGTTATTAATTTAAATTTCAGTCTATCCTCAGTTGGGATTGTATTAATGATTTGGAATGGAGAATTGACATGAACAGAGATTTATTTTTTTTAATTATGAAAAGAGAACATTAAATCACTAAAATGAAAGGAATTCGTGATAGACAAAACACTACTGGTTTTGGCCAGACTTATACAGTTCAAGAAGCATTCTGCTTTTATCAGATTAGCCTGTGATTAGTTGCTCAGTTGTGTCTGACTCTTTGTGACCCCATGGACTGTGGCCCAACAGGCTCCTCTGTCCATGGGATTCAACAAGGCAAGAATACTGGTGTGGGTTGCCATTCTTTTCTGCAGGGTATCTCCCTGATTCAGCGATTGAACCCTGGTCTCCTGCATTGCAGGCAGATCCCTTACCCTCTAAGCCATCAAAGCCCTCATATTATATAAAGGTACAGTAAGTCCTATCTTTCTTCCTACCTTTCCCCAAGTAAAGATTGTAATCTGTAACATGTAATTGTTAGTAACAATTATCTGTAAGATGTAATTAAAGATTGTAATTTATGACAAATGAGTATATCATATTTTTTTTTCTAGACTTTACTACTATTTTTATTTTGGAATATTAGTAAATATTCCTTCATGAAAGCAATTTATAACAGAGAGAGAGAAAAAAATATGCCATGTGGCATTTTTTAGTATATCTGGAAAAAGACTGATCAGTAAATCATGTTAATGTCATGTTAATGAAGTGCTTTATTTTTAAAAATTATTTCCAAACTGGATTAATATTGTTTTTCATTTTATATACACCAATCACAATCTCTCAGCCCTATGTGTCTCCTCATTGTAGTGGTAGAGACAAGAAATGATTCTTGCTCTAGTGGCTAATAACAGAGTTGACTCCGTAAGAGACACATGTATTTAAATATAAAATAACCACAAAGAAGTGACTCAAGACAGTATTGAAACAAACTGAACAGTATACATTATAAAAAAAAATGCGTACTCTGAGTTGAATAAGGAAAAAATCAGTGTCTTGAAGCCATAAAAATATGAGTATTTGAAAGATGGATACAATAAAACACCTGCCTCTGGATTTTCTAAGCTAAGCAACCAAAAGAAATGGCTGTGTAAAGTTAGAATATATTCCAAAACAACTTTAAAAAAAAAGCACTTTGAGACCTGTGGAAACTGATGAACCATGTCTTAGGATAAGTGGTAATTTCACCAAACCAGGTGAATAACACTAGATTAAACAAAGGTATCATAGGGGTTTTAGCTTAAAGATTATTCATTTCATAGATTTTGAGCTATGTATTTTTTAGAGTTGAAAGTCATAGTAAGTTGTATTCAAATTCTCTACTCAAAAGGCAAAAGTTTTCACTTTTTCCACCTGTCCTTAGAGCAAATATTCCCTAAACAGAGCATATATTTTATTATAAAATTAAATTAATTTTAACTACAATCTTGATACATGACATTGTTGATATCTTTACCCTCCTCTCTTGTTCTCCCTAAACCTTTTTTAAAGAGTTAAAATATAAGGCTTCTTTAGAGTTCATGAAGTATGGAATCAGGAATCAGACATATCCTTTGCTTTGTTTTTCCCTCTCATTTAAATAACTTGAAGGCAACCTAACTGAAAGCACCACATGAGTGTTTTCCTTTGCCTTCAAACTTCTGTTGCCATCCTGATAGCAGATGAAATGTATAATCCTGAAAATATCTAATAATTCAAAGAAAGAATTCTGATGTCAGAATTATTCTGACATCCTATGTGTGTGTAGTGGGCTGAGGGTGGGCATGTGGGGCCAGATTTTGACAGAACAAAAGCTGAATAATTCCTCATACAATTGAACAAAATATGACAAAGGAGAAACTAAAGTGGGGTGAAAAAAAGCTGAATTCATGAGATGATATCTATCTGAAGCTCAAAACTTCAGGAAAGTTTAAGTCTATAAAATGTTTATAGAGATAACATATCTGAGTTAAGGACTGAAGCATTCCAAGGCAAGAGAGTTCCTTAATGTGCCTTAAGTAAGCCCTTTAATGTTATGGATACAAGCAAAGCATTAATACATGGATGACTGATTCTGGGAAAGGATTTCCAGCCTTAGGTAAACAGTTGCATTCTTTGAGTCCTAATTTAAGCCTTTACAAATTGAATGTCTGTCTATTTCTACTAAAAAACTACCTTCAGTTTGGTTCCAAATATTTTTAAAGCTCCTGAGGAGAGTCAGAGATCAATAAGGATGTTTGATTTTAAATAATAAAATTCATCATGGAGTCAGTGGAAGATGCTGGAAAGAAGGCTAATCTATATGGCTGTTGTTATAGTTTCTAATTTTGAATGAGTCCTCACTGGAAAATTGTGTTAAAGAAAAGAGAAAGATTTAGACATTAAGAAAGAGGAATAAAATGTACTTTCAGCCAAAGTACATATGTTTGCAGGACAGTATTAAGAAAGACAAATGAAATACTTTGGTCTTCAAAGTATTTGGTTTGCTTTCTTCATAAAAAATGGAGAATTGAGTGTATAAGGGAGCAGGTGGGGTTAGGGAAGGTATATTAGGCTAAGTGAATTTCTTTAGAGACCATTTTACTTAGGCTCTGTTATGAACCGAATGCTTCCCTAAAATTCATAAGTCAAAACTATGCCCCTAAATGTGATGGTGTTAGGAGGTGAGGTCTTTGGCAATTAGGATTAGATTACCAGAGGGTGGAGCCCTCATGAATTGGATTAATGCCCTGAGTCAGAGGATCCTTCACTAACTGTCTCTCAACATGTGAGAATACTAGAAGTCAGCAGTCTGGAAATCCCTCTTCTGGAAATCCGAAGAGGGCTCCCGCCAGAACTCTAGTGTGCTGGCACCCTGATTTTGGACTTCCCATTCTCCCAAACCATGAAAAAAAAAAGTTTCTGTTGCTTTTAAACCTCTCAATCTATGGTATTTTTTGTTATATATATGGTATTCTGAAGGGACTGAGACTCTATCGTGCTTTGATGAAGAGGTAAGGTGGAAATTTTATTTATATCACCCCTTTTGTTAGTAGAAGCTCTGAAAATGGTTTACTGTTAGCAATGCTAAATTAGGAAGGTTCAGAGAAGTGAAATTCACTTCCTCTAAGAAATCTGAGTTGTTAGAATCACTCTAGTCTTAGACCTATACCAGGATTTGGAGCTCATATCTCTACATGCCAGTGTCAGGAACTCAGCTGAATTGGGGAGAGAGCTGAGTTGGCAGGTGAGGGAGCAGCAATTAAAGCAGCAAGCTTTAAGCCTTTAATCACTTACAGAGATGCCATAAGCAAGCATCTGAAACTAAGGAATGACTGACTGCCCTGAGCATTTCCCTGCAAGGAAGGATAGACAGGTGGAGGGGGGCTAGTGGATCAGCACAGGTGTAAGACCCTTCACTGTTGAGGGCTCCCCTGACAAAAGGCTCTGGTAGGTCTGTGGACTCTAGGCTACTGAAGTCGGGGTGAGGGGCTGGAGTAGGGTGAGGTGTGGAAAAGTACTGGGTACTGAGTCAGAGTGGGGAAAAATATCTTCAAGATTTCCTTAAGGAATTCTTGCAGAGGCAGCTGAAGAGGAGCCTAGCTAAAGGCCTCAGATGGAGAGACCTAGGGATAAAAGTACCCAGGCTGAGACTCTAAATAATGCAAAGACTGTGACCAGCCAGCAATCCTGAGACCTTGACTGGAACTGCCCTGAGAGCCTGCTGTGCCTGAGTCTGGTGTGGGGAGGGCAGATTTCCCTGGTGAGGTCTGTCCAATAAAGTCCTTGTATTTGCCTACTATACCAGGTCTGAAAAAATCACATACAGGTTTTTAACCAGAAGCCAAACTCTTCAATCAGTTGTATCATTTGAAAAATAAATGAGATGCTTGCAGTTGTTTTGACCTGTTTCACTAGAATACAGAAAGATTTCTGAGAGAGACTACATATTTGATTATAAAGTCAAACAATGACCAGGAACTATTATGACTGTTTTTGAAAAGCCATAGTCATAGTGAAACAGCCCACAATAAGATGAAAGATTAGTACAAATACTTCCGGTTTCATCTACTAATGAGTAACATGATTCACTAAATTTTGGAAGAATATAAGTCCTCAAAGAAAAAGATAATCAGCAATAACAGAAAAGTCAAACCCATCTCTGATGTATTGAGTGCTCTAAAAATGAAGAAGATAATCAATAAAATAGAAGGCAATATACTAGAACAATTTTAGTTTTTCAGTAATCACTCAAACACCAGGGAAACACTTAAAATGTTAGATCAGTTTTCACTGACTATGACTGTAACATGAATTTATTTTGGGGGAATGTTGAGGTTAAGGAAAGTCTATATGATTAAAAAGAGTATGACAAGCTTTCAACAAAACCCAACAAATCACAATTGCTTATTTCATTCCTATAACCTGGAAAACTTCAAAAATAGGTAAGAGAGAAAGCACATGTGTGCATGTGGGTTCATGTATTTTATAAATATATATGTATATGTGTGTGTGTGTGTGTGTGTGTGTATCCTAATACATAAAGGAGAGAATCCTTTATTTTCACTTCTTCTGGATTTCCCAGCTATAACCCTTCTTAAATTTACCTGACGTCAATAAAAGCCCTGTGATCAAGTACAGACATATGCCTTATTGTATAGCTTATGCCTGAAGTCAGTGAAATAAAATCTTATGAGAACAATTTCCAAAATGTATATTGGACTGTATCATCCTCAATAAATAGACTCAGACCCAAGTGATTTTACATAAAAAATAATTTGCCTAAAATTTCTGAGAGTACAAATTAAATGAATCCAGTTCTACACAAAAGATAAAAAACCACTCATTCCTTCCATAACTTCATAAATGCTACCTCTGTGCTTTTAAACTAAAATTTGAATCTTTCATACTCAAATATTTAGTCTTCAGACTTTAATGAATTAAGTAATATAACCTTAGGAAAAGATAATAGTATCAAAACCCATATTTTGAATCAAATGTAGAATATATTGGAAAAAGAAGCAGAGGGAAAACAGTGTTAAAGTTTCACTGAGATTATTATTGCTTAGTTGAAGGTGAAAGAGAAAGATTCTACGCTCTTGTGGCAAGGCAAATGAGGTGACAATATTTGGCAAAAATCATCAAGTTCTGGAAGCAAAGATTTATATTAAATATCATGGACAGAAACCAAAGTTAATTTGTGTTAAATGAATAGAGTCATAAGTTTACATTATATAATGAAAATACTGCTTATTAGAAATGGAGATTTAGATAACATGACTCATTCAACATTTATTATATTAATGTAAATAATTGGAAAAATATGACTTACCTAGATGTTGTGCTGACAGTAAGACATAAATATGTTTTAAGGAAAGCTATGCTTATTTTTGCCTCTCATGCTCCATGTTCTTAAAAAAATATACTGTATATTAAAACATTTCCTTTATTACAAATCTATTAGTTGGTATGGACTTCCCTTGTCGGGTAAAGAATTTGCCTGCCAATGCCATAGACTCAGGCTCAATCCCTGGGTTGGAAAGATCTCCTGGAGAAGGAAATGGCAACCCACTCCAGTATTCTTGCCTGGAGAATTCCATGGCCAGAGGAGCATGGCAGGCTACAGTCCATGGGGTAACAAAAGAGTTGGACACAATTTAGCAACTACATAACAACAGCAACATTAATGTGTCTGTGTGTGTATTTGTGTGTGTGTATTTAAGCCAAGCTTGACCATTCTGTTCAGTTCAGTTGCTCAATCGTGTCCAACTCTTTGCGACCCCATGAATTGCAGCACGCCAGGCCTCCCTCTCCATCACAAACTCCTTGGGTTTGTTCAAACTCATGCCCATTGAGTTGGTGATGCCATCCAGCCATCTCAGCCTCTGTCGTCCCCTTCTCCTTTAGATGTATACGATTAAAAGTTCACATTAACACATGTAAATCCATGGCTAATTCATGTCAATGTATGACAAAACCCACTACAATATTGTAAAGTAATTAGCCTCCAACTAATTAAACAAACAAACAAACAAAAAAAGTGAGACTAAGTGTGACAACATGAAAAAAAAAGTACACATTATTATTGATATCTACATCTCTTAAAGTGTTGTATGTAGGGAGCCTTTACTAGTTAAGCTGCATAGGAAAATCTTGAGATTTCCACTCAATAGTGAAAAGAATACAAATAAAGGAGTTTCTACTAATTCAAATTCTTTTCTAAATGAAGTATATTTGTTTTACAACAGTATTTTTGCATATTATATTCAATTATAGGTGATTAGAAGATGATGGGTATAGTGTATTTTAAATATAATAGTTTATATCTGTTAATTCTATACCCCTGGTTGGTCCTTCTCCCCTTCACTTTCCCCTCTGGTAACCACAAGGTTCCTATCTCTGTGAGTCTTTTTCTGTTTTGTATATACATTCATTTGCACTGTTTTTTAGATTCCACATAAAAGTGATATATGGTACTTGTCTTTGATTTATTTGAAAAAGCATAATATTCTCTAGGTCCATCTATGTTGCTCCTAATGGCAGCATTTCATTCTTTTTGTGGCTGATATTTCACTCTGTGTGAGTGTGAGAGTGTGTGTGTGCATGCGCATCACATCTTCTTAATCCAATTGTCTATTGATGGTCACTTGGCTTGTTTCCAATAGCTTGGCTATTATAAATAGTGCTGCTATGAACAATGAGGGTCATGTTTCTTTGCAAATTAGGGCTTTTGCTTTTCTAGATATACAGGAGTGGAATTTCTGGATTGTACACTGGTTCTATTTTTAGGTTTTAATTTTTATTTTTTACTGTTGTCCATACTGGCTGTATCAGTTTACATTCCTATGAACAATGTACCAA
>CM035298.1:7628680-7672827 GCA_020226075.1 Hydropotes inermis | reverse complement strand
AAAAATTAACAAAATAATTACTAAAAAAATAATTCAGATGTGTTTTTGCACTGAAGAATAGTCAACTAATAAAACTCACTGGACTTTATCTTTCTGGCTTATTTCACTCTGTATAATGGGCTCTAGTTTCATCCATCTCATTAGAATTGATTCAAATGAATTATTTTTAATGGCTGAGTAATATTCCATGGTGTAAAAGTACCACAGCTTCCTTATCCATTCGTCTGCTGATGGGCATCTAGGTTGCTTCCATGTCCTGGCTATGATAAACAGTGCTGCGATGAACATTGGGGTGCACGTGTCTCTTTCAGATCTGGTTTCCTTGGTGTGTATGCCCAGAAGTGGGATTGCTCATATATATGGAATTTAGAAAGATGTTAATGATAACTCTATATGCGAAAAAAAAAAAAAAAAAAAGACACAGATTTATAGAACAGTCTTTTAGACTCTGTGGGAGAAGGCGAGGGTGGGATGTTTCAAGAGAACAGCATTGAAACATGTATATTATCTAGAGTGAAACAGATCACCAGCCCAGGTTGGATGCATGAGACAAGCGCTCGGACCTGGTGCACTGGGAAGACCCAGAGGGATCGGGTGGAGAGGGAGGTGGGAGAGGGGATCGGGATGGGGAACACATGTAAACCCATGGCTGTTTCATTTAAGTGTAAGACAAAATTCACTACAATTAAAAAAAAATTAAAAAAAAAATAAAACCATCTATAATATAAATGAAAGAAAAGAAACTGACTGGAAATTTGAGAATAAGATACAATTATAAACTGAATGAGTGTTGCATGGATAAAAAATGACTCATATTTAAAAACTAGTGTCAGCTAGATGATTTAAATGATTCCACATTGGTTTTGTCACAAACTGTCAAATATTTCTGAAGGAGTAAAAAATAATTCAGTGAAAATATGACAAAATACTCTAGTGAAAAATTTCCACATTGTGAACATTTTCATTTAAAAAAAATCTTAATTTTTTGTATATATTATGAATATCCCATTGAAATGTGTTAGCAATGTGACTTTATTATTAATAAATAATTATGAGTATAATTACTATTTTAATTTCTAATTGAAAGTTTTGGTTTACTCTTTAGAGAAAAATTGTACTAAACCACTTAGAAATTAATTTTTCAATTACAAAATTTCAAAACCTCTATATAATATATAAACTTAAATTTTTTATTAGATTGACAATTTTTATTAATATCCCCAAAATCAAGCCTAGAATGCACATTTTTGCTTTTTTTATATCATTAAACTTTGGATTCCCTTCATATTCTTCATATTAATATGTGGTCATATTTGCCTATTTTTAAATTATACAATATAACCTAGTTTTATTTTATAGTAAATTGTTTACATTTAAAATACTAGTAAGCCAAAGGGAGGAAAAAGTGAATTTTCTTAAAAAAATTAGAGAACAAATTTTGATAAGTATTTATATGTTTACTGATATTCTTCCCATTCCATTTTCATAATTTGTTTTTGTTTCATTTTTCTCTTATTTTACTTGGCAGGCCACTTGAAACACAACCAGAACTGAAGTTCCCTAATCCTTTATTAAAGAATACATATTTCATTTTTTTCTTGTCTTTTAAGTGCTTGAAAGTGTGTATTGACCCTAACTACATTTTATAGGTTTTCTGGACCTAAAAATCATGAACATCCAAGAAGAATTTTTAGTTTATATTGCATGCTTTTTAAGTGAACTGAGTGACAAAACACAGTAATTCTCTCATAACATAAACAACATTAGGAAAAGATAAGAATGTCAAAATAAAAAGGAAACTTGGAGCATAGATTCAGTTGGCTCTACCTGTAAATATAGAAAGTCCAGAGAAAAGAAACAGTGCTTTACTAAGACATAAATTCCCAAAGACATTTTGTATAAACTGCAAGAGAATTGCTTCTCTCTATTAAAAGGTTTACTGAGTTGAAGCTAGAAGATGCTTGAAAATATTTTCTTATAGAATTCCTGAAATCTAAGGAAAAGAAAAACGAGGCTGTCACCTGAGTTCTTTACACAATACTGCAGTATGACAAATGAGGCAAGATTAATGATAGCATATTAAGCTAAAAATAAACAATAAAAATGATAGATTTCACTTTGCAAGAAAACTGTATTCTATAAATACATGGGTTCTTTTACTCTGTGAACCCAGTAATTTTGTCCCTTGAGAATCTACCATCTAAGAATTAAAAAACTAGACATGTATGCAAGCATATTTTGTGATTTCTGTGGTGTTAAAACTCATAATATGGGTGAATGCCATCAAAGAAAATTGGTGAGCCATACCATATGATCCCCCATATCATAAAGTATGTTAGACACAAAAATAGTACCTATTATTAGGCAAGATTTTCAGAGATATTGTTAAGTGGGGTAAAAACAAGATACAAAAAGGATAGGTTCATATGTGTATGTGTCTCTAATTTAATAAAAGTACATAAGCATGAAAAATATGAAAATGTTTATTAGAAAGTTGTTAACATCAGTGTCCAGACATAAACAGCAATGCCTGTTAGAATGGCAATGAGAAAAGAGGTACAAACAAAACCTCAAAAACAATTAACTGGTTTTGTGAAAAATATGCATGTCTGTATATATAAACACACATATATGTGAATGTATATATACATACACACATATATTGTACCTTGTTTTATAAAATTATATGCACATGCTTGTGTCTCATAAATTATCAAATAAATATTGAGGAAAAGTGGCAAAATTTTATTACAGGCTTTTAGTTTGACTTTTCAAGTTTAAATCTAATAGGGCAATAGCCTTTCAGCTTTACATGCATAATCTATACTTTGGCTTCATTCTTTCTTTGTTTATTATGAAGATACATTTAATTAGCTAATAGGAAGTCAATGACCATTCTCTCTCAGTATAGACAAGGTAATTTCAATCTCTATGCCCTCAAGCAGGTCTATCTCCATAATTTCTAAAGATTTTTATCTGTTATTTATAGGTTAATATATAATATTGCACATCCTGAAAATTTGTCCAGAAATGCACTGCCTACACTATGAAATAATTAGCTAATGCAGATCTGAAGGTTGTCCAACAGATATATACAGATACAACATCTTCATAGGAATTAAAAAGCTTACTACAGACATGAATTAAATGTGTTTACAGTAAATAATGACTGTTTTGATGTGCTGGTAAAATTGTCAAATTTTTAAGTGTCTGGATTCAACCCAGAGCCAATAATTATTTTATTTCATTTGTAATGATGAATATTTCAATTGGATTATTAATTAGGTTATTGCATTCCCTTTCTCTTTATTTTTATGATTGATATGTCAGTGCCTTCATTAGTTTTCTCATTTGCTGAAATTGACTTAAATATTCTGAGATGCACCTTCATTGTCTTTCAGTCTATAAGTCTAATAACTTGGTGACCTTGAGTTATACCACTCTTGTGTAAAGCAAATTAAATTGTACATAGAAAAGATCTTGAGAAAAAAAATTGAAGAATCTTTGAGATGTTTTATGGATAGAATTCCTAATAGAAGATATGATGTGGGATAAATTATTTTTTATATTTTATTTTATTATTTTTACTAAATTATTTTTGGATCTTGCTAATTATTTTAATATTTTAAAAATATAAACAATAGCTTAAAAATAATAATGTGCTATTTAAATGAAACAATATGTTTACTCAATTGAAAAGAAGTTACAGGTACTTTTATAAACCTGGTAAATTAGTCTCAAGCTTTGGATCAACTATTTAGCATATTCAATTCAGTTTATCTCCATGGATTTAAGGTAGTTTCTTCTCTTATTTTCACGAAATAGAATTTGTGAAGCTACTTTTTAATCTGAAATCTGTTTTAAGAATTGCTTCAGTTTCTTGAACACTTAATCTTAGGTTGTGTATGTGTGTTAGTTGCTCGGTATGTGTGATCCCATGGAATGTAGCCCATTAGGCTCCTCTGTCCATGGACTTCTCCAGGCAGGAATGCTGGAGTTGGGTGCCATTCCCTTCTCCAGGGGAATCCTCCCAACCCAGGGAGCAAACCCGGGTCTCCTGCGTTGCATGCAGATTCTTTACTGTTTGAGCCACCAAGGGAAGCCCAGTCTTAGGTTATGACTCATATATTTTAAATACATATAACTATTAATGCTATCAAATCCAATATGAATAAAGCTTTATATAAATTAGCCACAAATATTACTGATTGAGAGAGAGAGAGAAGTGCTGGTCAGCAAAATAAAAATAGCTCTCCTGCCACCTTGTCATAGCATTTTAAAGGGGAAGGAAGTGATATAAACAAAGCAAATCTCTATTTTTAGTTTGCTGTAATTCATTGTGGATATTGAAATTTGGGATTGATAATAGACCTGTCAAAACTGATTTCTGATTTATAATGTCTGAATGGATCTTAAGTAGAGAAGCCATTGGTACATGCATTAAATCAATAGAATTTTAATTCTTATTAACTGTGTGTAATGAAACAAATCTCTCCTGACCAGTCATAATAACTTCATTTTTGGTTCTAAAAACAAAGTCTGTAGAATATGTGTGACTCTAGAAGGTGAGAGAGATAGAACACTAGTCTGGGAAATAACAGATTCAAGATTCCTCAAATGAAGGAAACATTGTCTCCAATGTTCAAAGACATTGGAAGGTAGAGTTGGAAGGTAGATGTAAGGAACTTCAAGCTTATTTACACAGTTTTTCTGAAAGAGTCAGGAAATATATCCTTTACCTATACTAAAAATTGGTGTTTGGTGGTGGGTGGAAATGTACTGATATCAAGACCAGGCTAGGGTTCTCAGATTTTCAAACTGGAACGCTGAACTCTATTAGGCTTTAGGAATTGATTCTTACTCAAAATTACAGGATTCTGACTGAACAATTAAAATGGAAATGAACACATGAATGGACCTATAGATTTTAAATATTTTAAGTACCAGTTAATATCCCATAGCATAATCCTTTCTCAGCATTTAGGTACTTGAAAAATCAAGTTTTTGTCAGAGAATTGCTTACTGAACAAGAAATCAATATATATATATATATATATTGATTTGTATATATATATATATATATTTATATGTATCATTTATGTGTGCATATATATATTTAATGATCTTGTAAATTCTCCCTGCTTTAGGGCATATCTGACCACCTCTTCTTATTATAAAAAATAATAAAGTACTGTACATGTCTAACATATTAGATAATTCACTTCCTTGTTTAGTGCTAGTTTATTAAAGTAAGATAGTTTTGTCGACTTACTAAAAATACATTTTAAACCACAAAAGAGACAGCTCAATCCTAGAAAGACTGATATACTGCTTATTGGCTAGTCTAATTTTTGTTATAAAACAGATGAGGAAGGTGTGATCTAAAAATTAAAAAGATATATTTTCTTAGTTGATTCAAGTGAGGTGTACAACCATGAATTTAACACTGTATGCATTATACAAGTAGGAAAAATGCTTACAGTGTTAAACTCTGAATCTAAAGTGTTGTGTAAAAGTATAGGATATAAGATTGCCAATAAAAACAAGGTGAAGGAAAGTAATTTTTTAAAGTAGGTGTAGATTCTTTACTATATGCTCTAAATGTGCTTTTATATGTATTCCAGTGTCAAACATTTCTCTTTTTTCTCTTGTGCTCACAAAATTCTTATTAGCTTTATGAATAGACAAAGCTCCTAAAGTTCAGAGTAATAAAATAACTTCCATCACTTTTTGAGATTATCTGTAAGTACATTCCCTCCCACATACACACAAAGTATCTTTCATAAACATTGACATTTTATTGTTTTTGTAACTCTCATTTTTGACTGATCACATATTTTCAAAGTATCAAATTTTATTTTTTATATCTACTCCTTATGTCTTTATAATCTGAGGATGTTCTATATGATATTACAATTATTGACATAATAAAAATTATATTAATTTTAGTAGTACATGTTCAACAACTTCTACTACTTTTAATTTGTTCTAAATAGTGAGAAGAGTAGGCTAAACATATTTTTAGTTTTAGTGTCAACTCTTTTGAAAGTAATAGTTTCAATCAATCTTCACAAATATTGGTTATTCTAAATTTTCAATTGTGATCAATTTAGTAGGCAAAGGAATTATACATCTCAGTTGTTTACTTTTAAGTTTACATTTTTCTTTTTATTATTGATTTTCAAATCTGAACTGTTTATAGGAAAATACATTGAATATTTATATTTTGTCTGTTCCTTGTATACTTTTGATATATACTAAGCTAAAATTATTATGTAACTATGAATAGTGTCTGTGCAATTATAATAATTTTTATCTTAGACTATTATCCTTCTATACAACTAGACAATATTTTAATTTTCTGATATTGTACATGGCCTACTTTTTAGGTAAATAATATATAATATATATTGGAAAAGAGAATTTCAACCCACTCGAGTATTCTTGCCTGAGGAATCCCATGAACAGAGAAGCCTTGAGGGCGACACACCATGGGGTTGCAAGGAGACACAACTGAGCAACTAACAGACACCACACACATAAAATATGTATACATATATGTATATATAATATGAAGGGTGTGTGTCTAATCATTTTTTGAAATTGATACTCATTCCCTTTGTGAGTTTGCCTTGATATTTTATGTAGTATATGCTTTCCTAAACTCATACAATTCATTTACTTGTGTGTGTAACTCTTCTATCTTATTATACTTTAGCTTAATTTAAATATTTATAAATGATACAAATAATCAACACAAGCTTATTTGTTCCAGTCATATAGTTGTTTTATCTTTTCTAAATGCACTTTGGAATGATTTTGGAGAAACTAGAGATAAAATCCTATGGGGTTTGGATTAAAATACAGTAAATTTAGGAGTCGGCCATCTTTGCATTATAGTTTTCCTACCAAAAGATATGATGTATCTCTTCATTTATTCAAATCTTTTATATCATTTAATGAACTTTTATAGCATTGTTTATAGAGGTCATGTTTCTTGGTCATGTCCCCTGTTAAACTTATTCTGTGGCATTTTAATTTCCTGTAGCTAAACTTTTTCTACTGTTTACTGTTGAGATTTTTCCTCAATTCAGTCCAGTTGCTCAGTCGTGTGTGATGCTTTGCGACCCCATGAACCGCAGCACGCCAGGCCTCCCTGTCCATCACCAACTCCCGGAGTTTACCCAAACTCATGATATTTCCCAGGGCAATCTTGATTCCAGCTTGTGCTTCTTCCAGACCAGTGTTTCTCATTATGTATTCTGCATATAAGTTAAATAAGCAAGGTGACAATATACAGCCTTGATGTACGGCTTTTCCTATTTGGAACCAGTCTGTTGTTCTATGTCCAGTTCTAACTATTGCTTCCTAACCCACATACAGGTTTCTCAAGAGGCTTAAACCATAGGCTTGACTAATATAGACATTTATTGACAAAGTAATGTCAATGGTTTTTAATATGCTGTCTAGCTTGGTCATAACTTTCCTTCCAAGGAGTAAGTGTCTTTTAATTTCCTGGCTGCAGCCATCATCTGCAGTGATTTTGAAGCCCAATAAATAAAGTCAGTCACTGTTTCCACTGTTTCTATCTCTATTTGCCATGAAGTGATGGGACTGGAGGCCATGATCTTAGTTTCCCGAATGTTGAGCTTTAAGCCAACTTTTTCACTCTCCTCTTTCACTTTCATCAAGAGTCTTTTTAGTTAGTTCTTCTTCACTTTCTGCCATTAGGGTGGTGTCATCTGCATCAGTTCAGTTCAGTTCAGTTGCTCAGTTGTGTCTGACTCGTTGCAACTCCATGAATCGCAGCATGCCAGGCTTTCCTGTCCATCACAAATTCCTGTAGTTCACTAAAACTCATGCCCCTCGAGGTGGTGATGCCATCCAGCCATCTCATCCTCTGTCATCCCCTTCTCCTCCTTCCCCAAATCCCTCCCAGCATCAGGGTCTTTTCCAACGAGTCAACTCTTCACATGAGGTGGGCAAAGTATTAGAGTTTCAGCTTCAGCATCAGTCCCTCCAATGAACACCCAGGCCTGATCTTTTGGATGGACTGGTTGGATCTCCTTGCAGTCCAAGGGACTCTCAAGAGGCTTCTCCAACACCACAGTTCAAAAGCATCAATTTTTCAGCACTCAGCTTTCTTCACAGTCCAACTCTCACATCCATACATGACCACTGGAAAAACCATAGATTTGACCAGATGGACCTTTGTTGGCAAAGTAATGTCTCTGCTTTTTAATATGCCATCTAGGTTGGTCATAACTTTCCTTCCAAGGAGTAAGTGTCTTTTAATTTCATGGCTTCAATCACCATCTGCAGTGATTTTGGAGCCCAAAACAAATAAAGTCTGACACTGTTTCCACTGTTTCCCCATCTATTTCCCATGAGGTGATGGAACCAGATGCCATGATCTTAGTTTTCTGAATGTTGAGCTTTAAGCCAGCTTTTCACTCTCCTCTTTCACTTTCATCAAGAGGCTCTTTAGTTCCTCTTCACTTTCTGTGATAAGGGTGGTGTCATCTGCATATCTGAGGTTATTGATGTTTCTCCTGGCAATCTTGATTCCAGCTTGTGCTTCCTCCAGTCCACTGTGTCTCATGATGTACTCTGCATATAAGTTAAATAAGCAGGGTGACAATATACAGCCTTGACGTACTCCTTTTCCTGTTTGGAACCAGTCTGTTGTTCCATGTCCAGTTCTAACTGTTGCTTCCTGTCCTGCATACAGGTTTCTCAAGAGGCAGGTCAGGTGGTCTGGTATTACCATCTCTTTCAGAATTTTCCACAGTTTATTGTGAGCCACACAGTCGAAGGCTTTGGCACAGTCAATAAGGCAGAAATAGATGTTTTTCTGGACCTCTCTTGCTTTTTCGATGATCCATTGGATATTGGCAATTTGATCTTTGGTTCCTCTGCCTTTTCTAAAACCAGCTTGAACATCTGGAAGTTCTCAGTTCACGTATTGCTGAAGCCTGGCCTGGAGAATTTTGAGCGTTACTTTACTAGCATGTGAGATGAGTGCAATTGTGTGGTAGTTTGAGCATTCTTTGGGATTGCCTTTCTTAGGGATTGAAATGCAAACTGACCTTCTCCAGTCCTGTGGCCACTGCTGAGTTTTCCAAATTTGCTGGCATATTGAGTGCAGCACTTTCACAGCATCATCTTTCAGGATTTGAAATAGCTCAACTGGAATTCCATCACATCAACTAGCTTTGTTTGTAGTGATGCTTCCTAAGGCCCACTTGACTTCACATTCCAGGATGTCTGGCTCTAGGTGAGGGATCACACCATTGTGATTATCTGGGTTGTGAAGATCTTTTTTGTACAGTTCTTCTGTGTATACTTGCCACCTCTTCTTCTTCTTCTTTTTTTTTACCTCTTCTTAATATCTTCTGCTTGTATTAGGTCCTTAAAATTTCTGTCCATTATTGAGCCCATCTTTGCATAAAATATTCCCTTGATATGTCTAATATTCCTGAGGTGATCTCTAGTCATTCCAATTCTATAGTGTTCCTTTATTTCTTTGCATTGAACACTGAGGAAGGCTTTCTTATCTCTCATGCTATTCTTTGGAACTCTGCACTCAAATAGGAATAGCTTCCCTTTTTCCTTTGCTTTGCACTTCTCTTCTTTTCACAGCAATTTGTAAGGCCTCCTCAGACAGCCATATTGCTTTTTTGCATTTCTTTTTCTTGGGGATGGTCCTGGCCCCTGTCTCCTATACAGTGTCACAAACCTCTGTCCATAGTTCATCAGGCTCTCTGTCTATCACATCTAGTCCCTTAAATCAATTTCTCACTTCCACTGTTTAATCTCAAGGGATTTGATTTAGGTCATACTTGAATGGTCTAGTGATTTTCCATACTTTCTTCAATTTAAGTCTGATTTTGGTAATAAGGGCTTCATAATCTGAGCCACAATCATCTCTTGGTCTTGTTTTTGATTACTGTATGGAGCTTCTCCACGTTTGGCTGCAAAGAATAAAATTAATCTGATTTCAGAGTTGACCACCTGGTGATGTCCATATGTAGAGTCTTCTCTTGTGTTGTTGGAAGAGGGTCTTTGCTATGATGAGTGCATTTTCTTGGCAAAACTCTATAAGACTTTGCCCTGCTTCATTCTGTACTCCAGGGCCAAATTTTCTTGTTGCTTCAGGTGTTTCTTGACTTTCTACTTTTGCATTCCAGTCCCCTATAATGAAAAGGATATCTTTTTTGGCTTTTAATTCTAAAAGGTCTTGTAGGTCTTCATAGAACCTTTCAACTTCAGTTTCTTCAGTGTTACTGGTCAGGGTATAGACTTGGATTACCGTGATATTGAATGGCTTGTCTTGGAAACAAACATAGTTCATTCTGTCATTTTTGAGATTGCATCCATGTACTGTATTTTGGACTCTTTTGTTGACTAGGATTTCTACTCCATCTTCTAAGGGATTCTTGTCCACAGTAGTAGATATAATAGTCATCTGAGTAAAATCAGCCATTCCAGTCCATTTTAGTTCACTGATTTCTAAAATGTCAAATTTCACTCTTGCCATCTCCTGTTTGACCACTTCCAAATTGCTTGATTCATGTACCTGACATTCCAGGTTCCTATGCAATATTGCTCTTTACAGCATCAGACCTTGTTTCTATCACCAGTCACATCCACAACTGAGTGTTGTTTTTCTTTGGTTCCATCTCTGCATTCTTTCTGGAGTTATTTCTCCGCTGATCTCCAGTAGCATCCTGGGCACCTACTGACCTAGAAATTCAACTTTCAGTGTCATATCTTTTTGCCTTTTCATACTGTTCATGGGGTTCTCAAGGCAAGAATACTGAAGTCATTTGCCATTCCTTTTTCCAGTGGATGACATCATGTCAGAACCCTCCACCATGACCTGTCCATCTTGGGTGGCCCTACACAGCATGACTCATATCTTCATTGAGTTAGAAAAAGCTGTGGTCCATGTGATCAGATTGGCTAGTTTTCTGTGACTGTGATTTAAGTCTGTTTGCCATCTGATGCCCTCACTCAGTGCCTACCATCTTACTAGGGTTTCTCTGCCCTTGGACACGGGGTGTCTCCTCTTGGCTGCTCACAGCTCCAGTGCTGCCTGGCCACCACTCACTACTATCATAACTGGCATCACCTTTGACTGATCTGATCTGCAGCCCCCTCCCGCACACTGACTAACTTAATCTTAAGGTCTCTATTTGTTAAGTCCAGTACTCTCCATGAAAGCCAAAACAGATCTAAAGAGCAGCAGAATCTTTTGAGGAGACTGTAAAAGAAAGATGGTATCAGCTATAGTTTTTTAAAAATCCTATTTTAAAATTTTATGGTTTTGACAATCTGATCAGCATGATCTGAACTGGGTACTCTTCCTGGGAATGCTTTTCTTCCCCTTCTCAATTCATTAACCTCCTACCCTCATTGATCCAACGGATGTTGGCAATTTCATTTCTGGTTCCTCTGGCTTTAGAAAACCATGAGTTTCCAGATGTTCAAGTTGGTTTTAGAAAAGGCAGAGGAACTAGAGATCAAATTGCCAACATCCACTGGGTCATTGAAAAAGCAAGAGAGTTCCAGGAAAACATCTATTTCTGCTTTATTGACTATGCCAAAGCCTTTGATTGTGTGGATCACAATAAACTGTGGAAAATTCTGAAAGAGATGAGAATACCAGACCACCTGACTGGTCTCTTGAGAAACCTGTGTGCTGGTCAGGAAGCAACAGTTAGAACTGGACATGGAACAACAGACTGGTTCCAAACAGGAAAAGGAGTACATCAAGGCTGTATATTGTCACCCTGCTTATTTAACTTATATGCAGAGTACATCATGAGACACAGTGGACTGGAGGAAGCACAAGCTGGAATCAAGATTGCCAGGAGAAATATCAATAATCTCAGATATACAGATGACACCACCCTTATCGCAGAAAGTGAAGAAGAACTAAAGAACCTCTTGATGAAAGTGAAAGAGGAGAGTGAAAAGCTGGCTTAAAGCTTAACATTCATAAAACTAAGATAATGGCATCCAGCACATCACTACATGGCAAATAGATGGAGAAACAGTGGAAACAGTGGCTGACTTTATTTATTGGGCTCCAAAATCACTTCAGATGGTGATTGCAGCCAGGAAACTAAAAGACACTTACTCCTTGGAAGGAAAGTTATGACCAACCTACCCCCCAGACAGCATATTAAAAAGCAGAGACATTACTTTGCCAACAAAGGTCCGTCTAGTCAAGCCTATGGTTTATCCAGTAGCCATGTATGGATGTGAGAGTTGGACTATAAATAAAGCTGAGTACAGAAGAATTGATGTTTTTGAACTGATGTTTCTGGAGAAGACTCTTGAGAGTCCCTTGGAATACAAGGAGATCCATCCAGTCCATCCTAAAGGAGATCAGTCCTGGGTATGCACTGCAAGGACTGATATTGAAGCTGAAACTCCAATTCTTGGGCCATCTAATGCAAAGAGCTGACTCATTTGACATGACCCTTATGCTGAGAAAGATTGAGAGCAGGAGGAGAAGAGGACGACAGAGGATGAGATGGTTGGATGGTATCACCAACTCAATGGACATGAATTTGTGTAAACTCTGGGAGTTGGTGATGGACAGGGAGGTCTGACGTGCTGCAGTTCATGGGGTCGCAAAGATTCAGACATGACTGAGCAACTGAACTGAACTGACTTTGCAATGGAATTAATGGAGTGTGTACATGTTCAGTCCTATCTGACTCTTTGAGACCCCTTAGAGTATAGCCCACCAGGGTCCTCTGTCCATGGAATTTTTCAGGCAAGAAAACTCAGTGGGTTATTTTCTCCTCCAGGGGATCTTCCTGACCCAGGGATCTAAACTGTGTCTTCTGTGTCAACTGCATCGGCAAGTAGATTCTTTCACAGCACCACCTGCAAGGCCTCCTTATCCTTCAAGCCGCACTTTAAATATCCTCTATTCTAGGTTTTTCTTATTAACCGTTCCCAAGATCGCTCACTCAGCATCCTTTAATTTTCCTTGTTGAAACAAGTAGAATTTATCCATAGTATCTTTTATTTTGTACATTTCTGTGTGTGATTTCTTTCTTCAGATGGGCAAAATACTATTAGTAGATTATTCTATAAATGAATAGCTGAGTGAATAAATAATGTGTAAATTACCTACACATTATCAATTGATATCATACAAAAGTACAAATGTGTACTTAGGCAGTGAATGTTACAAATAGCAAAGAAAAAGACTTGATATGGTGGAGAGTACAGATGATCTCTATAAAATATCCATTGAAGAAAATACTCATTATATGATTTTAATAGTAACTATTACCTGGTGGCTCAGATGGTAAAGAATCGCCTGCACTGTGGGAGACCTGGTTTCAATCCCTGAGTTGGGAAGATTCCTTGGAGAAGGGAACAGCTACCCATTCCAGTATTCTTGGACAGGCTACAACCCATTGGGTCACAAAGAGTCAGACATGTCTAAGCTACTTTCACTTTCATTATAATGTATGATCCCTACAACATCTGTCTTCTAAATATTTTGCATATATTTATTCACTTAATCTTCATATTAAGCAAAGGGCTTCTGGTTTGTTTGTTTGTTTGTTTTAATTGCACCCACTTAACAGAGTTGAGACTGAATGAAGAGGGATTGAGTAATTTGCCAAAGGGCCCAGAGTGTCTATGTGGTAAAACATGATTAGAATCCATATTTAATTTTATAGTTTATGTTTTTAGACACAAATCTCTAATAAAATGCTTTAGTACATCTTACAAAATAAAAATTGGTGGTATTTTCCTATCTTTATGGTAATGGCTATTATTTATAAGACTATAAAATATTAGTTATTTGATTAACTCTTCAAATCTAACTTGAAAGATACCATTAGTAATTTGATAGGAATTGCATTAAATCTATAGATTACCTTGGGTGCATGGTCACTAACAATACTGATTATTCCAACCCAAGAACACAGTGTACTTTTCATCTGATTGTGTCATCTTCAATGTCTTTCATCAACATCTTATAATTTACAGTGTACAGGTCTTTTACCTCTTTAGTTATGTTTATTCCTAGGTATTTTATTATTTTTGATATGATGCTAAATGGGATTATTTCCTTAATTTCTCTTTCTGGTTTTTCATTGTTAGTGTTTAAGAATATAACAGAATTCTATGTATTAGTTTTGTATCCTGACTCTACTGAATTTCACTGATGAGCTCAGGTAGCTTTCTGGTAGCATCTTTAGGATTTTCTATGTTTAGCAGCATGTCCTCTACAACAGAACTTCTCATGTGTCACTAGTGGTAAAGAATTCACCTGCCAAGTAATGCAGGATGCATAGGAGATGTGGTTCAATCCCTGGGTTGGGAAGATCGGCTGAAGGAGGGCATGGCAATTTCTCCAGTATGCTTGTCTGGAGAACTCCATGGTTAGAGGAGGCTGGCAGGCCGCAGTCCATAGGGTCACAAAGAATTGGACATGCCTAAAGTGACTTAGCACACACACACACAGTGACAGGTTTATTGCTTCTTTTCCAAGCTGAGTTCTTTTTATTTCTATTTCTTTGTAATAGTGGGCATCCTTGTCATATTCTAGAACTTAGAGTAAATTCAAATATCATATGGCATCACTTATATGTTGAATCTTTAAAAAAAAATGAAGGAATGAACTTACTGATAAAACAGAAATAGACCCACAGACAAAGAAAAGGAAAAAAAAAAAGAGTATGGTTACCAAAGGGGAAGAGGAGAAGGGATAAATTAGTTTGGAATTAACAGATACTAGTATATATAAAATACATAACCAACAAGGACCTACTGTATAGTACAGGGAAGTATGCTCAGTATCTTATAATAAGCAATATGGGAAAAATTTTGAAAAACAATAGATATATGTATATATATATATGCATAACTGTATCAATTTGTTGTACACCTGAAACGAACACAAAGTTGTACATCAACTGCACTTCAAGAAAAAAATCTTTAAAAATACTGTAATACTTAAATGAACAACTTTATCCCTTTTCCAGATTCAAAAAATTTACATTTTATTCCAGTTGGTTGCTTTATCAAACTCTTTCCTTCTGAACAATTTAATAGTAAAGAATATAATGTTTATTTATCCATAAATGTTTCACTGAGCATTTCGTTTTTCAGAAAAAAAAAAGAGACCCTACTTCGTGACTAGAGTAAACTTATCAAAATCAGAATTTATTATTGACATACTTTTTAAATACTCATCGCTCCCTTCAAATTTAATATATATTCCCCAAATAATTGTTTTTGAGGAATCAGTTTAAGGGAATGCTATTTTATATATTATTGTTTCCTTTTAGTTTCTAAATTTTGGGGGGTGGGCAAATAGGCTGGAATTTGGCCTACAGAAGCCGTTGCTCTCTGGCCTCCATGGAGGATGCATTCCACCTTCTGCTGCCCTGGCCACACCCTTTATGTTTGACAAATAATTTAAATTTCAGGAAAAAAATATAACACTGTACAAGGACTTTGTGTATGAATTTATATGTTGTTGTTGTTGTCTTAGTCACTCAGTCATGCCCAGCTCTTTTGCAACCTCATGGTCTATAAATCACCAGTTTCCTCTGTCCATGGGATTTTCCAGGCAAAAATACTAGAGTGGGTTGCCATTCCCTTCTTCAGGGAACCTTCCCTATCCAGGGATCAAACCCATAGCTCCTTCATTGGCAGGCAGGTTCGTTACTACTGAGCCACCAGGGAAACCCCATATTTTTCATATAGGTACTAACAATTTCTTTTAAATTATTTCATAATTACTGTTATATCCCTTGTTATATTCTTTCATTTTGAAATCATCTAGTCAATTGTACTGAGTTAGCAAAACGAACATAATATTAAAATTAGTATTATTGCAGACAACAAATACTTTATTTTTGATGAGAATTTTAGTTTCTGATATTTAAGTCCTACTGACTACAATAAATGACATTTTAAAAGCTGTTTTTAATAAAACTCTTTCTAAATGATACTGTGTTTTATTTCAAATTAACATATATAGACAAATTTTTATAATGATGGTTAATAAGGAAACAACCTGACAGCCATGTATATCATAGATGATCTGAAAAAAAAATATTTAGATGCATAAGCAAATATGACACAACTATAATGAAAAAACACTTAAAATTAGATAATATAGATCAATTATATTTTGTATATAACTTTATAATATCAATATATATTAATTTATATATCATGATCTATCATATTATCATTGCATCATGGAGGCTTTAGTGAGTCCATTTTCAGTACAATATTGGTGTTTCTTTTTCTCATATAGCCTTTATATTCAACATTTGTCTAAGCCATAATGCCTTTTGGTTGAATGAAAATTTAACTTGGATGATAAAAAACCTAGAGTTATTTCATGTATACAATTAATTGGGAGGCTAAGACATAGGCAAAATAGTTAAAAATGTAAAGTAGTTCAATTATGCACATTTGGACTTATAAACTTTCTTCAATATCAAAGGTAAGTAAAAATTTAGTACAAAAGAAATGTAAGTTAGTGAACATCACAAAAAATCATTATATGAAATAATTTACAGTTTAGTAATTATTTCAGTACATAAGAAGTATTGAGAAAGTATAATTAGTGATTATTTTAATAATTATGTTTCTTAATCTTAAATTCATGTCTGTTTAATTATGAGAACTAAAATATGAAACGTTCTTTAAACCTATCCAAGGTTATTACAAAACTTGTTACATGAAATATTTGTAAAGAAAAATAGAAAAAAAATAGGTTCTGCATGCGTAAGAAGCTATGCATAATTATGTATAAAAGCTGGAATAAATGATTACTGAGATATTTTTGTATGGTATTTTTGAAGCTTCAAGTTTCTCTATAATTTCTGCAGGTTTCAAAGCACTTAAAAATGGTTTTCATAACATTGATAAAAGCACTCTAATTTAGAATCTCCTTACTTGGCCTTTAAGGCAATATTTAACTTACCATGTTTGGTAATATCAGAAAATAAAAATATTTTAAAACTGTATAACATAAAAACTTAAGTTGAATGAGATCCTACCGTGAGTTCCAACATAGTCTTTGAAGTGATCTAAGTCTGCATAGGTTTGACAAAACGTCAACTGCAAAAATTTTTACTCACATACCTTAAAACCATAAGATATGTAGTATAGTTCACTATGATGTGAATATATCAAACACCTTAATCCTTTGATATGGTGAAAATGTCTTATCAAAAAAACAAAGGCAGTTCTACATACCCTGTCAAAGATGCTTAAATTCATTCTGTAACCCAACTCTTTTCTGTAAGTGTATGAGCAACATAAATAATGGGATCATATGTCATTTAGCAAGTGACATTAGATGATTTTTACCTTATACTTAAAAAAAAATGTCTTTTCCAATTTATCCACACAAAAAGCATATATACATTATAATAAAAACCATTAGAAATGTATTGCTTATATAAGAATAGTCCTCTTTTTTCTTCAATTTCAGTAAGAGAGGAAATTATGAGGTTGTTTAAACAGGGAGAATATACAAAAAAATGGCAACCAGAGAAGAAAAAGTTTTCATAATTCTCAACCTGAAAATACTATACCAGGTAAGAGGCACCAATCTGTGTTTTATAAAATTCCAAATTTGGTACAATTATGTACAACTATGCATTTTGTTATCTAATACATAGATATAATTATGTATCTAACTTTAATAGTAAATAGTTTACAAGAAATTACTTAGAAATGTATGGCTCCACATACAAATATTGGTTCTGTAGCCTACAATCTGGGTTCTATTTGGAAAATGAATTTTTCTAAGCCTTAATTTTTGGTTCAGTGAAAGCATGAGATGCCTTCAAAGATTGTAAGAAGGATCAAATGAGAAATGTTTAAATGTGATAGAGTTGGAAATTAAGATATAGTAAAGTAGACAATGCCTAGGACATGGTAGTGTTCAATAAATTAGAGATATAATTATGAATTTGCCCTTTATATTCTTTTTAATTGAAAATTTAGATGCCTCCTGAAACATTTTGCTCTATAAATATCTAGGTAAACATTACTAGAATAAGAAGGCTATTCTCTTGTAATCCCAAATAACCGGGAAAATACAAAACTGGTATTCTCCTGAACTTTAAAGTCTATACTCTTTACCCTTACTTGAAAACACATTTGGATGAAGCCAACGCTGTGCTTAGGGTAGAGTCAATCTGCAGGTTCCTCTACTACTATGTATTCCATTTATTACATTTAAAAATAAGAACAAGAAACATTGCAATTTTGAAAAAAACTGATTTATCAATAATTCTATTTCCCCTTCAATTTGTTAGTACCCAAAACTGACTAGCAAAAGCTTTAATAGCATAAAGAAAAAAGAGAAGATACTTTAAAAAATAGTACTCTTACAAATTGCCTGGAAATTTGTAAAGACAAAAGATATCCACAACATCAGATTTTTTTTCTAAACAAATAAAGTCAACCAGACTATGCATTTTATCATAGCCTTTCAATCTTCACCTTTTATGATATTTTATTTAGATTAAAAAGTTAAAAAGTTAACCTAAAATTTAAATTTGCCAATCTGCTTTTTAATACATCTTCTCAATGTTCGTGACATTATGTCATTAAACCAATATTCTCAAGGGAAAGTAATCTTAATGCTTAACTATTATTTTAAGTTGCAGATGTGAAGCAACATTTTTCAATTTGGGGAAGTCAACTGAGTCAGAATTCAATAAGAAAATACATGTTTATTACAAACAAGCATTTTTATATGTTAGTAGAAATATATTTCTAGTTACAGGCCCTGAGGACAATATGAATTTTTCAGTGAGTACCGCTTCAGTGTAAGATTACAACTTGGCTTATGATTTAGTTTGTTTGAATGTAGTGCTTGTTAAGCATGGATGCCATTACTCTCCTAAAAGGCTTTTGTGAAAATGGAAATACTTTCTGGATGTTGTACTTATAGGTTCATGGAATAAAATTTTGTAGATTGGGTCAGGAACAGTCATTCTTTTATAATAAAAGGGGCATAAGAACTGTCTCAACCAAAATGCCAAAACTCAAAAAAATGCTAATATCCAGTACACTTTTAATTTAGAAATGCTGTGTCAAGCAAATGACAGAAGCTAGAATAAAATATGAACCATTTCCATGGAGCTATGATACATGAGCAACTGCCGTATCATGAAGAGGTAACAGGGAAGGAATTCAAGTTCATGGAGACAATGTGATGTGGAACTGCCTGGAAATTGAAATGAAAGTTGAAGACATATGACCTGTTTTAAAGTATAACTTTTTTATTTTTCCTGTAATAAGTTAAATGACTCTGTAGATTATAATACTTCACACTTAGTAATTGTAACCTCTTAGTAATTCTACATTTATTAATGGTTGTGGTTGGAACATAAATTTTAAAATCTGTAAGGAAATATGAAATAATATAATATACATTTAGAAGGTTATATAAAAAAGACTTCTGGAACATTTTTACAATAGGATGGTCACTTGAAAACTTTCTATTTAAGATAGGAAGTTTCCCTTGGGTTAATATAATTAGACTAACTATAGAGATTGCTTGAAAAGAAAGTAGCCCCCTTGTTTTATTGTACCTAAATCAAGAGAATATTTATTAGCCTTAGTAACTACATTGGAGAATAAAAAAACAGGCATTCAAAGTATTATTTTTTTTGGTTGATTACTTTGGATTTTTTTCCCCGTACCTCCCTTATCTGCCCCCTGACGGCACAGACAGTAAAGAATCTGTCTGTAATGCAGGAGACCCAAGTTTGATCCCTGGGACGGAAGATCCCCTGAAAAAGGAAATGGCAACCCACTCCAGTATTCTTGCCTGAGAAATCCCATGGACAGAGGAGCCTGGTGGGCTACAGCCCATGGGGTCACAAAGAGTCGGACACGACTGAGTGACTAACACACTGCACCGTAACTCATGAATTAGTCATCCAATCTCCCAGAAAATAACCTGATAAAGATCTTAGGCCAAATCTCTTTGGGAAAACATGATTTTCCAAACTTGAAAGTTTTTTTTTTTTTTTTTTTTTTTTCCCCAGAAACAGTTATAAACTTTAGTAAAAGTGGATACTCATTTTCCAGTATCTTTCAACCACCAAATCTCCTCACTACTGCATTGTGGTTTCTTTTCTAAACACTGGATAGCACGTCAAGGCTAACTTTGTTTACTAATGACGTTATACCTTTGAAAGTATCAGAAAAGGACAACATCCTCTATCAGCTTGGACATTGAAGAAAAACCTATTTTGTATCCTTTGGATTTGTTTATATTACAGTCAAGCCTAGGGAATATTCAACTTGCTAGGGAAGAGCAGAAATAAAAAATTATATGTAACATATCTTTCCTTTAACATACATAGCAACTATTCACTTCTAAGGTCCTACAGAAGGTTGTACTTGTCAATGATAAAATTTATGAGGGGTAGTAAGTAATCTCCTTTTGAAAAAGAAAACAAAGAAAAGAAATATTAACTATTACTGTTTTGATACTGAGGGGAAAAATATATTTCTTAAAATCCAAAAAGTTCATTAGGGTTTCTCTATAATACTTTAAAGAAATAAAAAATGAACATTTTGGCCAACCCAGTAATTGATTTTCTGGGCAAAATCTATTTCTAAGAAAAGAGCATTGACAGCCTTGACATAAATTTCAGGATTGAAATAATTTGTATTGTTTTTTTAAATTTTATTCTTAACTACAGAAACTTCTATTTGGAATATGACACAACACTCATTTTAATTAATAAAGTTAATGACTTCTCTAGGTGTAAAGCCACTCTGTGTCTCTCTGATGTAGTAATGGTCACAAGTAGCATTTAGTGGGCTAAGGAAAAACACATAATTCATTCTGCCACATTTTCCTCACTCTATTAAGAGAGCATGTAGAAAACAAACAGTTGTTCTAACACTGCTTACCTTTGCCTGGCACAAAATACAAAACAGAATGCTCTTTAGGCCAAAATTAGACTGGAGATCTGGAACTAAGGAATAAAATGAGATAAACAAAAGTCCTCTTAGACTTTTGTCTAAGTCCTAGAAATTTTTGAAGGTGAATTTTAATTAGCGATGAAATATTCTTTTTTTCTCTTTAACATAATCTTTGTATTTAAAAGACAAAAGGAATCTCATAAACATAATGTTGAATATAAGGAATCAGGCATGAAAGAACATATACTCCATCATTTCATTTTCATAAAGTGTAAAGATTAATACACTAAACTGTGACCCTTGAATTTAAAATGGTTTCTACTTCTGGATAATACACTAATAGGATAGATCTCAAACAAAGTTTCTGGAGTACAAATTCTGAATTATATTCTCAGTGTAGTTGGTGGTTATATCTGTGTGTTCACTTTGTGAAGACTGATTTAGTGCCAGACTTGTGGTTTTGTATTCATACCTATTTGTTTTAGTTCATAACAAGTTTAAGACATTTATATTTGTAGAGAGAAGATAGAAAATAATGACATTAAGTTTCTCATTTTTATAACTCTCCTTTTCCACATTTTTTTTAACCTAACAGTCTGAATATACATATTTGAAATAGTACTTCAAATGGTGCAGTTATGATCAGATTGAAAGCATTTTTTGGAGGTTTTACCAGTTTAGATGGCATACAACATGTAGATCTGATTGTGTTTGGCATTCTAAACAGCATGAAGAAGCTTTAGACAAATCAAGGAATAAAGAACAGCTTTAGAGTTCAAGCAAGAGTAATAGGGGGGTCATTTATATTGTGAGAGACATAATGACAACTGTAGTGATGGTAAGGAATGACCTAAACTTGTACATAAGATTATAATGGATGAAAAATAAAAACACAGATTTGATAGGTGGAAGTCTAAGAAACACCCTTAAAGATTCCTGTCTCCTGGTATACATGCTGCATATAACTACATCTCCTTGAGTTTGGGTGTCCCTGTTAATTTACAGGTATGTACAGTCCCTTGGTTAACTTACATTATTTGACAAAGGTAATGGGGTAGACACTTCCATAATTGAATAATGATATGTAAGGTTATTATAGCAGAGTTAGAAGAAGTTATATTGCTGGGCTTGAATATGTAAGCTATGATGTTGCTGGAGGACCTATGGGGAGGGGGCATGTGGCAAGTAGCAAGTGGTCCTCTGCCAATATCTCACAAGAAAATAGAGACTTAAATAGCAGAATTTTTTTGTTGTTGTTACAGAATTCTGCCAATATTTAGTGAGTTTGGAAGAAGATCTCAAATCTGAGATGAAATTATCACCTCAACCAACATTTTGATATCAGACTGATGAGACACTTAGTAGTGGACACAGCTAATTCATTCTCACACACGACCTACATACACTGAGATAATAGTGGTTGCTGTTTTATGCCAATGTGTAGTTATTATTCACCAAAATAATATGAATACAATAAATAGGAGTATTGATTTGAGTGTGCACATGTATACATTCTCAAGTAAATAATTATTACAATTAGATGTGCTCTAAAAGATGCAATCTTATAAAACTATTTTATTAGTTTGCTAATTACTGCATTTGACAGTTTCATTTTGCTTTTGTACCCTAACTTTACCATAGTGACTTAACAAAAACTGCCTGGTTAAGACACATTAACAAATCCAGCTGTCTATAATGGCCACTAACGTATGAGGCAGAAAACTATGAAAACTTTATGCAATAAACAGGATTCATATTGGGGTGTTATAGTCTTCTCCATATAAAATATCTCTGTTAGCTTGAATATCAACTAAATAAAATACATGAACTGCTGCTGAGAATGACACAAAGTTAGAGGATATCAAACAGAAGAGAGCAACAGATACCCTGAGGATGCAGAAGTCTTAAGGTAGAAAAGAGTGCTAGAGAATCAGTAAAGAGTAGAATAGGTAAAGGGAAAAAATATAGATGTTAAGTAGTAGAAGAACAAGGTTATGAATAGAGCAATCTACTATATATACTGTCGGGGCATCAGACTGCTTTCATATCCAAATGTCTGTAATATGCCAAATATTTTACAAATTCAAGTTTTTGAGAAATTTAGCTTGAAACTCCTCAAACATTTCTCTGTGTAGTAATTCAATAAATCCTGTTTGACAATATAGTTTGTAATTTGGATCTTGTAGATTAATAGAATAAAATGAACAAAAATTAAGACTATAGAAAAAAAACAACCTGTATGATCAAGCAATTAACATGAACAAACAAGTTACAAATTAACACATCAAATCCAATCTTTTTTGCATAGAGGCAAATTTAAGCAGGCATGACAGAATTTCTAGTTTCAAATTAGCAAAATTTAAAATAATATATATAATGTTAAGTTTTAGGAAGTGTGTGGTTAGGTGGATACCTTCATAATTTTTGGATTGTAAATTACCTGAATAGTAATTTAGAAATTTACCATTCATACTAGACACAAAGAGCTGTACACTTGAAGTTCTCATAGGCTGGTCATGTAGGGTGAGTAAGTATGATACATAAGGCAATAAAGAATAGTGAAAGTTTCTCCTACAACATCTGACTAAAGGAATTTAAATTCAATTATACTATTTTAGGAATGATGTCAGTGACTATAATAAAGTAAGGACCATAAGAATTCTTGTCATCTGTAATAACAATTTAAGAACACTAGAAAGAAATTTGTCAGAATTATTTTTTTTTTCAGAACTCTAGAATTTAGAGTTGCAACAATCTGAGACTTACTTATTTAAGGGAAACTGCTCAATTTCATTTTCAGCAGAAAATTATGTTATTCAAAGAAGCAGGAAATGATATTCCATAGTCAGAAAAAAAAAAAAAAGAAGTAATAAAGAAAAACCCATGAAGCTCAAATATTGGAGTTACTAGACAAAGATTTGAATTGGTTATTTTAATTATATCCAAAGAACAGAGTGAAACTATCTTAAGACCTAAAGGCATGGATGAGAATGATGGTTCAGCAAATAAAGAATTTCATAAAAAATAGAAACCATAAAAGTCAGAAAGAAATTCTTAAGTTGAAAGCTATAATAACTGAAATTTTAAAATTCATTAGAAAGCAGAACACCAGTTTTAACTAGATAGAAGAATTAATTAGCAAACTTGAAAAATGGTCAAGTGAGATTATCCAGTCTGAAGAAATAATTTTTTAAAATAAAAATAAAATCCTAGAGATCTGTGAAAATTGAGTCCACCAATAGGTACACAATGGGAGTTCCAAATGGACAAAATAGAAACAAACAAGCAACAAACAAACAAAACAAACAAACAACAAAAAAAAACAGAAAAAAATAATTGGAAACAAATGGTTGACATTTCCAAAATCAGGTGAAAATATCAATCTACACATCTGTGAAGCTCAATGACCTACATATTGGAAAAATTTAAAGAGATTCACACCAGGATACATCATAAAGTCTCAAAATATATGGCATGGAAAGAAACTGGAAAACAAAAAGAGAAAAGTTACTCATCACATTCGGGGTCTCCTTATTAAGACTTCTGATTTCAAAACTGCTTTCTCATGAGAAATTATGGAAACCAAAGGCAGTGAGATGACATTCACAATGTTAAATCAAATAAGACTGTCAACTAAGAATTCTATATCCAAACTATATATATATATATATATATATATATATATATGTATATGTATATATGTATATATATATGTATGTAAATCAGACAGGAATTAAGATGTAAAGAAGGACAAGAAATGGAAAAACTAGTCCCTAAAGCTTCTGTAGAGGGCATAAAATAGGGTAGTTGGTAGGCTGAAACAAAAGGACATTAGACAGTACAGAAATACATGTTCATGGAAACACTATACAGATACAATATATATGAACATAAAAATGCAAAGAAGAGGGAATGCAACTATATTGGAATCATTTTTCTATACACTTGAAATTCAGTTAATAGTATAAATTATATTATAATAATTTAAGTAATCACAAGGAAGAAAACACAAAATTATAACAAAATAAATGATAGAATGAAACAAGTTGGCAGAATAGAAAGATGGTAGCTCCCACTTCTTAGGAAGACACTAAAATCACAGCAAACAGCCAAACTACCATCAGCAACAGCAACAAAGAAAGGATGAAAACTACCAAAAAGATATCCTGTATCCAAAGACAAAAAAGAATCACAACAAGATAGTAAGAGGGATGTGATCATGATCAAATCAAATCTGATATCTGCCAGATGGGTGACCCACAAACTGGAAGAGACATCACAGAAGGTCTTCCACAGGATTGAAAGTTCTGAGCCTGATGTCAGGCTCCTCAGCCTAGGTAGGGGACCAGCAATGGGAAAATGAGTACCCAGTGAATCTGGCTTTGAAGGCCAACGGGGTTTGATCAGAGGAACTCCATAGGACTGGGGAAAAAGAGGGCAGTTGGAGGGTGCACATAGCATCTCATGCACACCAAGACCCAAGGAAAAAAGCAGTGACCTCAGAAGACCCTAGGCCAGACCTACTTGCTAGGCATTAGAAGGTTACCTAATGAGGCAGGGGTGGAGGTGGCTCACTGCAGGAACTTAGACATTAGAAATGGTAGTTCTAGGGGGTATTTCATTGGAATGAGTCCTCTGGAGGCCACCATTTTCTCATTGAGACCTGGCCCCACCCAACAGCCTTTAGGCTCCAGCGCTGGGATGCTTCAGGCCAAACAACTGGGGTGGGAACACAGTTCCACCTATCAAGAGACAGGCTGCTTAAGTCTTCCTGAACACACAGCTATCCACTAAACATACCCCTGACACAGCCCTGCCCATCAGAGGAAAAATACCTTACTCTACCCACTAGTGAACCAAAACAAATCTCTCCAACCATGAAGCCTGCACAAGGGAACTAGCCCCATTCACCAAGCTGCAGACTGAAAAAGCAGGAACTACAAACCTGCAGCCTGCAGAAACTGCAATCACAGAAAGAGAAAAAATGAGGCAGCAGAGGAGTAGGTCCCAGATGAAGAAATAAAATAAAACCCCAAAAGAACAAAGAAGTGAAGCAGAAATAGTCAGTCTCCATGGAAAAGGATTTAGAGTAATGATAGTAAAGATGATTCAAGATATTGGAAAAGAGTGGAGGCACATATAAAGAAGATAAAAGAAATGTTTAACAAACACCTAGACAAAAAGAAAAAGCAGATGAATAACACAATAACTGAAATAAAAAAAGACACAATAGTGGAAATCACTGCTGCAGAAGAGAATAAAGAACAGTGAAAAGAAATTAAGACAGTCTCAGAGACCTCTGGGACAACATTAAATGCATCAACATTCACATTATAGGAGTCCTTGAAGGAGAAGCAAGAGAAAGGACTCAGAAGGAGAAGAGAGAAAATATTTGCATAGGTATTATCTGAAAGCTTCCCTAACATGGAAAAGGAAACAGTGACCCAAGTCAAGGAAGTGCAGAAAGTCCCAGGCAGGATAAACCCAAGGAGGAACATGTCAGGATATATAGTAATCATATTGAGAAAAATTAAAGACCAAAAAAGAATGTTAAAAGAAACAAGGGAAAAGCAACAAGTAAAATACAGTAACTCCTCATAAGTTTATCAGCTGTTTTTTCAGAAGAAACTCTTATCAGTCATGATAAGAGGAGAGTTCAAATGCAGGATATCGGGAATGCATTGGAAATTAAAAGACCAGCAGCTCAAAGCAGTCTTGTTTATATATTTATTGTTATATCAAAAACTCACGGCAACTGAAAACTGAAAATCTACAATATATACCCAAACAAAAAAGAAATGCAAATATAACACTAAAATTAGGCAGCAAATCACAAGGAAAAAAAGAAGAAAGAAATAAAGATTTACAAAAACAAACACAAAATAATTTTTTAGCAAAAAGAATATAAATATAGAAGATTACTGTAAGTGTAAATGGAATGAATACTCCAACCAAGAGACACAGGCTGGTTGAATGAATATAAAATCAAGATCCATATATGCTCTTTACAGGAGACCAGCTTCAGACCTAGGTACACACACAGGCTGAAAGTGATGGGATGGTAAAAATATTCCATGTAAATGGAAATCAAAATGGAGTAGCAACATTCATATCAGATAAAACAGATTTTAAAATAAAGACTGGTACAAGAGACAAAGAAGGAGAGTACATAATGATCAAGGGGTCAATCTAAGAAGAGCATATAAATATTTATGCACCCAACATAAGAGCACCTCAACACATAAGGCAAATGCTAACCACCACAAGTGAAAAAAACCAACAGTAACACAATAATAGTGGGGAACTCCACTTACACAAATGAACAGATCATCCAGACAGAAATAAGGAAAGGCAGGCTTTAAATGACATAACAGACCAGATAAATTGGCAGAATACACTTTCTGACTGTAGAACTATGAGATCAGAAATCAACTAAAATAAACTTACAATCATGTGAAGGCTAAAAAACAGCCTTGTGCCCTACAAAACAATAGATGACTGAAGAAATCAAAGAGGAAATCTAAAATACCTAGAGACATGACAGTGATCCAAAACCTATGGGAAATAGCAAAAGCAGTTTTAAGAAGGAAGTTTTTTGCAATACAATCTTATCTCAAGAAATAAGAAAATCTCAAATGAACAATCTAAACTGACACCTTAAACAACTAGAGAAAGAAGAAACAAAACCCAAAAGTAGTAGAAGGAAAGAAATCATAAAGATCAGAGCAGAAGTAAATAGAGATAAAGTAAACAATAGCAAATATCAATGAAACTAAAAGCTGGCTATTTGAGAAGATAAACAAAATGGATTAAACCTTTAGCCAGACTCCTTAAGAAAAAAAGAGAGCTCAAATTATGAATTTTCTCAATTTGAAATAAAAAAAGAGAAACTACAATGAATACCACATAAATACAAAGAATCTTCAGAAACTACGAAAAGCAAGGATATGCCAATAAAATAAATAAAAGAAATGGAAAATTTCTTAGAAATGTACAATCTTCCAAAACTGAACCAAGAAGAAGTAGAAAATATGAACAGACCAATAAGAAGTAATGAAATTAAAAGTATGACTAAAACTCTTCCAAAATACTAAAGTCCAGGACAAGATAAGTTTACAGGCAAATTCTATCAAATGTGTAGAGAAGAGGTAACACCTATCTTTTTCAAATTGTTCCAAAAATTGCATAGGAATACTCTATTGAGAGGAAGGAATACTCGCAAGCTCATTCTATGAGGTCACCATCATCCTGATACCAAAACCACGAAAAGATGCTCAGCATCACTAATTAGAAAAATGCAAACCAAAACTATAAGATATCAATTCATATCAATCAGAATAGCTACCATCACTAAATCTACAAACAATATATGCTGGAGATTGTGTGGAGAAAAGGGGAACTTCCTATACTCTTGGTGGTGATGTAAATTGGTACAATCATTATGAAAACAAGTATGGAGGTTCCTTAAAAAAATGAAAACTGGAGCTAACATATGACTCAACAATCCCACTCCTGGGCATACATATCTATAGAAAAATATGGTTCTACAGTATACATGCACCCCAATTTCATTGCAGTAGTATTTATAAAAGCCAGGTCATGGAAACAACCTAAATGTCCTTAATGTCTATTCATATATGATGAAATATGACTCAACCATAAGCAAGAATGGAATGCCATTTGCAGCCACCTGGATGATCTTGATGTTGTCATACTGAATGAAGTAAGTCTGACACAGAAAGACAAATATCAATTTCCCATGATATCACTTGCATGTGGAATCTAAAAAAAGAGGTGCAAATGACCTTAATAGCAAAGCCAAGGAAACCAGATCTGAAAGAGACACGTGCACCCCAATGTTCATCACAGCACTGTTTGTAATAGCCAGGACATGGAAGCAACCTAGATGCCCATCAGCAGATAATGGATAAGGAAACTGTGGTACATATACACCATGGAATATTACTCAGCCATTAAAAAGAATTCATTTGAATCAGTTCTAATGAGATGGATGAAACTGGAGCCCATTATACAGAGTGAAGTAAGCCAGAAAGATAAAGACCATTACAGCGTACTAACACATATATATGGAATTTAGAAAGATGGTAATGATAACCCTATATGCAAAACAGAAAAAGAGAAACAGATGTACAGAACAGACTTTTGGACTCTGTGGGAGAAGGCGAGGGTGGGATGTTTCGAGAAAACAGCATCAAAACATGTATATTATCTAGGGTGAAACAGATCACCAGCCCAGGTTGGATGCATGAGACAAGTGCTTGGACCTGGTTCACTGGGAAGACCCAGAGGGATTGGGTGGAGAGGGAGGTGGGAGGGGGGATCGGGATGGGAAATACATGTAAATCCATGGCTGATTCATGTCAATGTATGACAAAACCCACTTCAAACTGTAAAGTAATTAGTCTCCAACTAATAAAATAAATGAAAAAATAAAAAAAAAATAGCAAAGCAGATGTAGAGTCACAGATGTAGAAGACAAACATGGTTACCAGGGGAAAAGATGGGGAGGGACAAATTGGGAGATTGTGATTGACATATACACACCGCTATACAAAAAAATAGATTAACTAACAAGAACTGACTGTATAGAAGAGGGAACTCTACTCAATACTCTGTAATGCCTCTATGGGAAAAGAATCTGAAGAAAGAGTGTATATATGTACATGTATAACTGATTCACTCTGTTGTATACCTGAAACTAACACAACATTGTAAATCAACTATACTCCAATAAAAATTTAAAAACACTCAACATACTATACATATTAAAAAGAAAAATAACATGGCCATCTAAATTGGTAAAGAAAAGGTATTTGACAAAATCGAGCACTCTTTGATGATCAAAAAAATAAAAAGCACGCTCATCAAATTAAGCATATGAGACAACATCCTCAATCTGATAGAGGTCATCTATGAAACAACCCCACAGTTAACATAATTAATGATGAATGACTGAAAATGTTCCTTGTAAAATCAAGAATGAGACAAATATGTCTGTTGTCACTGATCATGTTCAATATCTTACTAAGATTCTTGCCAAGAAAATAAGAAGTAAAAGAAAATTGGGGCATATAGATTAGAAAGGAAGTAAAATCATTTCTTCTTGCAGGTTATGTGATATTATGTATTAAAATTCCTTAGAAATTTATTTACAACACAAAACTTGCAAACTACACATACACACAAACTTAGAGCTAGTAAATGAATTCTGTAGGATTGAAGGATACAAGAACAAAACATAAAAGTTAATTGTATTTCTACATAATAGCAATGAACAATCATAAAATGAAGTTAAGAAAACAATTTTACAATTGCATCAAAAACAAATTACTTACGAGAAATTTAACCAAAAAGTATAAGAATTTTATGCTGAAAACTATAAAACAACATTGAAAAAATTAAACATTTAAATAAATGGAAAGATATCCCATGTTCACTGACTGGAAGAGCAACTATTGTTAAATGCTCCTAAATTGACCTATAGATTCATTGCAATCTGTCAGAAATTCAGGTGACCTTTTGGTAAAAATTGATGAAGTGATTCAAAAATTCATGTGAAAATTCATGAAACTCTGAATAACTAAACAAACTTGGAAAACAACAATGTTGGAGAATTAGCACTTTATTTCAAAACTTACTACCAAGCTATAATAATGATGACTGAGCTTTGCTAGTGGCTCAGATGGTAAAGAATCCTCCTACAGTGCAGGAGACCTGGGTTCTATCTCCAGGTTGGGAAGATCCCATGGGGAAGGGAATGGCAACTCACTCCAATATTCTGGCCTAGAGAATCCCCATGGACAGAGGAGCCTGATAGGCTACAGTCCATGGTGTCACAAAGAGTGGAATAGGACTGAGCAACTTTCACACACAATAATGATGACTCTGTTCTACTGGAGTAAAGATAAATATAGTTCAATTAAATAGAATTGAGAACTTAAAGTCATACATCTATAGTCAACCAATTTTCAACAAAATTGCTAAGACAATTCAAGAAGATACAAATGGTGCTAGCAAATGAGATATTCCCATTCAAAAGATGAAATATGAGTGCCTGCTTTACACCATACACAAAATTTAACTCAATGTGGATGAAAGCCATAAATGTAAGGGCTAAAATTATAAGACTCCAGGAAGAAAAGACTCAATGGAAATCTTTATAACTTTTGATTAAACAATAGTCTCTCTGGCATAACATAAAAAAGTTCAAAGAAAAAATATAAATATGACTTTTGTCTTTCAAAGGACAATTTCAAGAAAGGGAAAAGACAATACTTAAAATTCCAAATAATCTTGTGAAGTATATTATCTAAAAGGGTCTAATACCTAGGACCATTTAAAGAATTCTTATGACTCAACAATTAAAAGACAACCTAATTGGGCATCCTTGGTGGTCTAGTGGTTGAGAATCTGCATTGCAATGCAGGGAACACTGTTTCCATCCCTGGTCCAGGAAGATCCCGCATGCTATGGGGCAACTGATCCCATACACCTACAACAACTGAACCAGTGTTTTTGAGGCCAAAAGTTGCAGCTACTGAAGCCCATGTGCCCTAGAGCCCATGTTCCATAAAAGAAGTCATATCAATGAGAAGCCCATGCATTTCAACTCTAGCCTCTGCTTACCACAACTAGAGAAACTCTGTGTAAAGCAACAAATACTCAATATAGACAAAAATAATGTAAAATTTTAAAAAGATAATGAAAAATATATAATGCATTTCTTCATTTATCTAAGTCATATAGAGGAACAAAAAACAGATGAAAATATGTTGAACATCATTAGTTGTTAGAGAAATGGAAGTCAAAACCATAAAAATGTACAACTCTATACTGAGGAGAATGGCTATAATAAAAATTTGGGAAAGTTACAAACTTTGGCTGGGATGTAGAGTGAATGGAACTATCATACACTGCTTATTGAAATGTAAAATGGAGCAGCAACTGGGAAAACTCTCTGGTCTTTCCACAAAAATTTAGAGTTTTATGTCATTCAACAATTCTGCTCTTAATTATGTGTCCAAATGATTTAAAACATGTTTCCACGCAAAAGTCTTCTGCACAAATGTTCACTGCAGCATTAATCATAATACCCAAAAGTGGAGATAATACAAATGCCCATCAAATGAACATTGGGTTAATGAAATTTGGTCTGTTCTTACAGTGAGATATTATTATCCAGCCCTAAAGAGCCCAAATACCAGTACATGCTACAACATGGATGAACTCTTGAAGTATTATGCTAAATGAAAGTAGATCAAAATTCCATGTGTGTATACTAATTCTTTTTTTTTATTTTTTTTTACTAATTCTTAATAAAGAACAGATCAAGAATTCCCAGATGACTCAGTGGTAAAGAATTCACCTGCAGTACAGCAGACATGGATTCTATCCCTGGCTTGGGAAGATCCCCTGGAGAAGGATGTGGCAACACACTCCAGTATTTTTGCCTGGGAAATCCCATGGAGAGAGATGTCTGGTGGGCTACAGTCCATGGGGTCACCAAAGGGTCAGCCAGTGCTTAGCAACTAAACAACAACAACAAAAAGAATAGATCCTTCACTGCACAGGGACCAAATAATATGCTATCTAAGGAGATGAAGCGAATGATAAAGCTTGCTTTGAAGTTTTCCCCTCTTAGCTCTCAAAATATCTCTCCCTGTTTATATGGTCATACATATACTTCTACAATAGAGATTTCACATGCACTAACCCTAATTAGATTTCCTACTCTATCAGCATTAAAAAAATATTTATGGCCTACCATCCCTTTACAAGGTATTTTGCTCTGCAGTTGTCTTTAAAGAGCTTAAAGATGTAAGAGAATCCAGAAAAAAATAAGTATATAATGATATGTGATACATATGTTATCTTCACATGAATGATATGTGACATGTATAATGATATATTTATGCATGAATAAGTAAATTAAAATGTGTCAAGTGACAACATTTTCAAAAACATGCATATTAGGGTAAATCAGGATTGGAGAGAAGTTGTTAAGATACATCATCAGGTAAAGTCTGAGGATGAAAACAGGAAAATTTCAGTCTAGGGAGTAAGCAGTGAGTGCTTCCCTAGAAGCTTAGATGGTAAAGCATTCGTCTGGAATATAGGAGACCTGGGTTCAATCCCTGGGTCAGGAAGGTCCTCTGGAGAAGGAAATGGCAGCCCACTCCAGGATTCTTGCCTGGAGAACTCCATGGACAGAGAAGCCTGGTGGGCTACAGTCCATGGGGTTGCAAATAGTCAGACATGACTGAGCAACTAACACAAACACACATAAGTATAAAGGCAGGAAATAAGTCTGTTGTGTTAGAGAAACAGTGGGACTGGATGAGTCAAAGATCTAATGCCAACCCTCCCATACTCTCCAATTTCATGCTCCCTGAAAAAGTTATCACACCCAGCCCTTTTTTGGTAAAGGCTTCGGTAGAGACTTGAGATCTTTGCAGCAGGCCAGTAAGGTGTAAGGTAGCACTACTCTCTGTGGGTAATGAGCCCTGCAAGAAACCCCATGCAATACCTGGGGCACCTCCAAGTATGTACTAGGCAACACATTCTACAATACTGAATAATCTGAAATTCATTTAAATTCATTAAAATTTAACTAGTAAATTCATTAAAATATAACTCAGTGGATCTATAATTACACTTCTAAATAACTATATAAAGAAGTATTTCTGAGCTTTATTTTTTAAGTGACTGCATTCTTGTATTATCAATTTGATATAAATACTATAAGGAACAAAAGCATAGATTTTGTGCATTTTGTAAAGTCTTCTAAGTGATGGATAAATGGTGAATTTTAAATGATAGCAACTATGAGCACAGTTAATATTTATAAGGTTAAATATTAAACAATATTGTCCTGATGGTGTTTTAAATTGTTCCTTTGGCAAAAACATGGGAATCTTTAGAACTCAGACAGAAAATAGGCAATATGATGTTGTTATCTACATATTTTCTCCATTGAAATCTTCAATTTTATTTTTCATGTGAATGGCATTAATACAGGGTTTTAAAACATTTTAGACAGCTGTAATTGGTCTTTAAACTCTTGTCATCAAAGTGTCACTAATACTCAAATTTGTATATAAATTCCTATTCTTTATCATATACCATGTGAATGAACAGCATAACTGTTTGCTTTTTCAGTCAGGTAAAAAGCATTTCAGGCTAACTGAAAGTGTTACATTGATAGTAAAATACAGAGACAACTGCTGGAGATGATGATCACTGTAACAGCAAATTTAGGGAGGCCTTTGAAGATGTGTTTTTGAGGTTGACTGTTTCCTATAGCTGAGTCACCACCAGCCTGGTAAGACCCATACTTTCCAGTAAGCAGATTTTCTAAATTACCTCTTTATCTCCTGCCTTTCCCATTAGCACAGCCACCTCATTGTCATTCACACTGATGTAATGATCACCTCTGCAGCATTTACACCCTAGGTTTGGCTGGCTGGTTGCCTCTTAATTCTGTGGCAAGATTATTGATTGCAGATGCTTATTAAGCAAGTATGAAGCAATAAGCTGTGAGAGCTGTTGATAATTCAAGAGGCAAAGCTAGTAATTATATAGGGATCAGGAAGATTATTACAAACGAGGCCGTGGTAAATATGAATGATTGCTATTGCAGGGCTGTGATGGCTGTTTGAATTTAAATGTATTATTATTGATTTTTTTATTGCATTTTAAACTGACAGGTTTTTAATGCAAATAGTCCATTCTACCCAACTGCGAGGTCCTGCCACTGTAACTTGATGATTAATGGAGATTTGCAGTGGTTACGGTTTCTACTGCTTGGTCCAAAGCAAAGCCACTATCTATTTTATTAACTGTAACTTCCTGTCATTGCTTTCCGAATGTAATACATGTTGTGCATCGGAATTTCATGATCTATTGGCACTGTTGCACTGCTTATAAAGATAAAAATTAAAATCATTAATTAATATGAAAGTCTCTTCCGGATTGAACTCATATACCATTGTCTTCTTGTCTTTTTGTTTTGTAAGTTAAATCTGTCAAAAAGACAAAATATTCACAAGGCATAATATGATAAGCTCTTAAGGAAAACTGGATAAAGACAATAGTCTGAAATTTGAACTCAGCAAAGTCAACATACACAGTATTTAGTTACTTTAAATGGTCAGTATTGTGATTCTTTGAGGCATTGTAAACTGAGGAGGTAGAGAGATGTTAATTTCCTATATACTGATATATAATAAAGATATTGAATATGGGGAAGTAAAGCACATGGCTAACCTGATGCAAAGAACTGACTCATTTGAAAACCTGATTCTGGGAAAGATTGAAGACGGGAGGAGAAGACGACGACAGAGGATGAGAAGGCTGGATGGCATCATTGACTCAATGAACATGAGTTTAAGTAAACTCCAGCAATTGATGATGGACAGGGAGGCCTGGCATGCTGCAGTCCATGGGGTAGCAAAGAGTCGGACACGACTGGGCGACTGAACTGAACTGACTGACACATGTTTTATTATGTGTTCATTTTCAACACATTTTTAGTTTATTTGAAATATTCAGTAGAGAATGAATGCATGTTCAGAATTGTGGGGGTTTGCTTGTTCTAAAAATGGATATCAAAACATTCAACTGCTCATGGAGCAGATGACTAAACCAATCCCAGAAAATGTAATAAGCTTGGTTAAGGATGTCTATAACATTAAAGTTAGAGTTGAAATAACAATTATTTTTTCCTATTTTTATTATGGCCAACACATTGTCTGTATACCATGTACTTTTGTATCATTCTGGCACTGGAATAACTTTATAAAGTAGATATTCTTATAATCTGTGTATACATAAGACAGAACTGAAGCTAAATCAGTCACTTTTCTGAGGATATGTTACTCATAAAGGGAGATCCAATATAATTAATGTCTAACTATACACATCTTGTTTTTTAATCTCAGCACTGTTGGTCTATGACTCTCGTATTGTGATTCTTCCTTTAAAAATGCATGTTATTCATTCATTTATTCATGAGATATTGAAGGATTGCTATAGATAACACTATTCTAGACTCTGGATAGAGTGGTGGTACAAAGATGGATGAAAACTCTTCTTCATGCTTGTTACATTATGATCAAGGAAACAGAGCAAAATACAGTTCACTACATAGAGTATTAAACAAAAGAGTGATAGTCAAATTTTAGTAATGTAAACAAAAAGACAAAGAGTGACAATGACAAATTTTACATAGAAACATGAAAGAGGCCAAGTCAGTATGTGGGCCTGAAAATTCAGAGCTCTGAATCCAGTGGATATTGAATTTGAGATTCTTACAGCATGTTCAAGGGAAGACTTAAATTAGGTAGTTGGTTACATATCTCTAGAGCTACACTATCCTGGTCACTACCAGTCACATGTAGATATTTATTTTTAATTTTAAATTGAATAAAATTAAAAATTCAACTTCTCATTTACACTAGCTGCATTTCAAAGTACTAAGCAGGAACATGGGCAGTTAGCTACCATCTTGGATAGAATGGATATGGAGCATATCTTCCACTATAGAAGTTTCAACTGGACAGTACTGGTTTGTAGCTCAGAGAAAAGGTCAGATTTGAAGAGGTTAACCTGTATATCAAAAAATAACTCAATATTTCCTTTTACTTAAGCAACTGGTTAGACAACGGTACCAATTCCAATTTTTGAGATGAGTAAATTAGAGAAGAGGTTAGTATGTAGTTTGTGTATTGAAAGTTTTATTCTAAGGTGTATAAAATTGAATAATATATTTAAAGCAAGATGAAATATCTTATAATGTAGAACAGAAAAAAATGTATTTAAGATTGTCAACATCAAATTGTTTTTATTATTATATCAAACCTTTTATTTATTAAGAATGTTAGTATCAAACTGTTTATTCTCTTTTGCATAGAAAAAATTACCCACAGTCCTGAAGTATGGGTATATATTCTGTTAATATATATAATTTGTGGAAATCTACTGTGGATTTTTTTATGTATTACCATCTCTAATTTATATAATTCTTTTCACATAGATGCAAAATAACTTGGATATTAAAGATATAGCCATAAACAACTTACTTCCATTACTAGGATTCTATCATAATTACCCCTTCCACTTTCACAAGAACTCATATTTCTCTTGATAAATTAGAGAAGTTAGGCTGCATCACCTGAAATGTTCAGTAAACTCTATTTTAGAACAAAAAAATAGTATAAACAAAATCCATATATATATAAAACATGTAGATCTTCTCTTTGATATTATGCATCTTTTAAGATTTGTCTCCTCCCACCCAAGTGTCAAATCCCTGCTGTTAGCAAGGATAAGATACAGACCTTAGTCTGCTTTTCATATGATTCTGTATTTTTTCAAATACATTATTAAATATACAAAAAGTAAATGAAAAGAAAACTATATTCTATTCCTACCATAAAATTAGCTTTAGCTTTTTCCTCTCTTTTCAGTTCCTTCTTATGTCTGATTTTTCCTATTTAATTTTATTTGGAATAATGAATTTCATGACATTATAATAATAATGAAAAATGTCTTAACAGGAGGATGGTTTGCTTTAAAAAAACAATCCTTTGAAGGTGAGAGTTATTGCGTGTCTGTGTGTGTGTGTGATCACTAAATCACTGAAGACAATGCAAACAACACGTAGCACAGAAGCAAGCCTTTTTAAATAGATGACGACGGGTCAGCCAAGACCCTGACTAGACTCATACTGAACATGAAATGAGCCTGAGTAAAACCTATCTGTAAATTAAATATTTGGTCATTTTTATTAGCATTTTGCAACTGATAAAAGTTTTTTCAATGTTGAATTTTTCTTTTCCAGAAAGAACACCCTTCATTCTTATGAAATATTGGGAATTATAACAATTCATCATTGTGAATTACATAACATACCACATAGACTTGTCAATGCTAGTTTACAGATAAATGAAAAGTTTGAAAAATCCCTCTATTACATATTCTTGGGCTCATCAAATTCAAGGCAACTTTCAATCCAAAACTGAGTACAGACATTTATATTTAGAGAAAATCAGCAATGTTAATTATTATTGAATTTGATAATTATTCTTTCTGCATATTAGTGAGAAAGTTAAGACATAAAATAAACAAATCCAAGTTTAATTTTCTCAGTTTTATTCATGAATAATTACTTTGATCAAAATAATCCAGGTTGCTTTTCAAGGTCACATGGTCTAAACCTCATAATTTCTAGCTAAGTGATAATTATACATGTTCTTAAGTCTTTAGCACCTTTGAAAGCAATCATTTTTCAGGGCATGCTTTGTTTCACCTTTGGTTTAAGATCTAAAAGGATACTTACATTTCCTTTGTGAGTTCTTTGTATACTGTGATATTTTTCCTTTAAGCATGAAGAAACCCTGGATTTTCTGGTTATTCTCATACTTAGTCATTTCCACTTTCCCATTAGGAATAAATCAGCTGGATAGCCAACATTATGTAGATTTTGTATATCAGCAGAGGACAGGTATAGAACTTCAGGAAAACAACAGTGGAGGTTTTAATAAGATGCCACATTTGTAGAAGGATGCCAAATATATATTTTGGTTAGATTATATTTGTTTAAGGGTTAAAATCAATTGCCCATCATTGTCTTTATATCAAGTGTAGATTAAATTAGTGGGATACAAAAATATAATTAAAATTTCATTTGAGATATTTATATTACAATTTTATATTACTGAATCTTTGTTAGATTTTTAAAAATTTGAAATTGTTATACATGAACAATAGTTTCTCCATGCAGAAATCTGCTTCATTGCATCAGTGGTCATTTTAGGGCATATTTGTGCTATACATAGTTGTTAATGTTCATTTCCCATGGGAAAAAAGCAAGGCATAGTTTGGCTCATTTTATTATGTAAAAGATTTTGTTGAAAGAATTCTGGTAAGAAGTTATTATGTTTATCTTCCCTAGGAAAAGCCAAAATACAGACTATTTTTCAGTCCTTGATCTTGAAGATTAGATAAGGACAATGATGATGATAATATTCAAGTTCCTTTAATCCACAAACTGAAGAGTTATGCAATGAAAGAAGAATACAAATTTCACTATTTCTGAAGCAGACCAACCTTTTTATCATATTTTTATATATACTGATTTCTTTACATGATCATCTGACTAAAAATGTATGCTGTTAAACCTGGAATCTAGAAATGGAGCAGCGAAACAATGAATGTAACTCACATTCAAAATAATTATCTCCACTTTTACTGCAACTTCCAATAGGAGAATGAAAGCTGCTTTTATAGTAAGTAGCAAGAATTAGTCATTTTCACTTCCAAGGCACAACATTTTAACTATCTCTTCCAGAGTTTCTGGCAAATAAACTATTTGGGTTAACTTTAAAAGTCCTCTTATTTAATGACTGAAAAAGTTGGTAGTCATTAGCAATAATTTAGAGCATTAATTACTGGTAAAATATTACTGTATAGTACTAATTGCTTCACATTATATTATAAAGAGAGTTTGATTCAATCATTTTTTAATATACTAACTGTTTCTCCATCTTTTTAAAATACCCTGTAAATGTTCTTGGTAAAGGACTTCAAAATTAGCTGAAGAAAAACCATTATAGTGGCCCACTGTTTTCATATCAGTTCAGTTCAGTCACTCAGTCACGTCTGACTCTTTATGACCCCTTGGACTGCAGTACTCCAGGCTTCCATGTCCATCACCAACTCCCGCAGTTTACCCAAACTCATGTCCATTGCGTCGGTGATGCCATCCAACCATCTCATCCTCTGTCATCCCCTTCTCCTCCTGCCCTCAATCTTTCCCAGCATCAGGGTCTTTTCAAATGAGTCAGCTCTTCACATCAGGTGGCCAAAGTATTGGAGTTTCAGCTTCAACATCAGTCCTTCCAATGAACACCCAGGACTGATATCCCTTAGGATGGGCTGGTTGGATCTCCTTTCAGTCCAAGGCACTCTCAAGAGTTTTCTCCAACACCGCAGCTCAAAAGCATCAATTCTTCGGTGCTTAACTTTGTTTATAGTCCAAATCTCACACCCAGATATGACTACTGAAAAAACCATAGCTTTGACTAGATGGGCCTTTCTTGGCAAAGGGATGTCTAAGCTTTTTAATATGCTGTCTAGGTTGGTCATAGCTCATCTTCCAAGGAGCATCTTTTAATTTCATGGCTGCAGTAACTATCTGCAGTGATTTTGGAGCCCAAGACAATAAAGTCTGTCACTGTCTCCATTGTTTCCCCATCTATTTGCCATGAAGTGATGGGGCCAGATGCCATGATCTTGGTTTTGTGAATGTTGAGTTTTAAGCCAACTTTTTCACTTTCCTCTTTCACTTTCATCAAGAGGCTCTTTAGTTGTTCTTCACTTTCTGCCATAAGGGTGGTGTCATCTGCGTATCTGAGATTATTGATATTTCTCCCAACAGTCTTGATTCCAGCTTGTGCTTCATCCAGCCCACCATTTCACATGATGTACTCTGCATATAAGTTAAATAAGAAGGGTGACAATGCACAACGTTGATGTACTCCCTTTCCAATTTGGAACCAGTCTGTTGTTCCATCCCGGTTTTAACTGTCTGGCTTCTTGACCTGCATACAAATTTCTCAAGAGGCAGGTAAGATGATCTGGTATTCCCATATTTTGAAGAATTCTCACATTTTGTTATGATCCACACAGTCAAAGGCTTTGGGGTAGTCAGTAAAACAAAGTTTTTCTGGAACTCTCTTACTTTTCTATGATCACGCATGTTGGCAATGAGATCTCTGGTCCCTTTGCCTTCTCTCAATCCAGCTTGAACATCTGGAATTTCACAGTTCATATACTACTGAAGCCTGGCTTGGATAATTTTGAGCATTACTTTACTAGCTTGTGAGAAAAGTGCAATTGTGAGGTAGTTTGAACATTCTTTGGCATTGCCTTCCTTTGGGATTGCAATGTAAACTGACCTTTTCCAGTCCTGTGGCCACAGCTGAGTTTTCCAAATTTGCTGGCATATTAGAGTGCTGAGTGCAACTAGCATATAGAGTGCCGAGTGCAGCTGGCATACTGAATTCAATGGGCATATTGAGTGCTGCATATTAAGTTCATGGGATTACCCAGGCAGGAATACTGGATTGGTTTGCCACTTCCTCCTTCAGGGGATCTTACCAACCCAGGGATCAAACTCATGTCTTCTGACTTGGCTGGCAGATTCTTTACCACTGAGTCACCTAGGAAAACCTCATAGTACTGAGGTTACACTAATTAATAGTGTTTACCTTATGTGGTTACTTTATAACTGACCATACACTATAGTTTCATAAATATGACTGACATACACATTTGTTTATTTGGAAATTCAAGGGGTAAAATTAATCTGGCATTTAGTAATAGATTTTTATCTATATATCAAGGATAAATCTCAACTCTGGAATATCTGTAAATAAGCAAATATCAATAAATAGTCAAGTGTAGGATGAAAAGTCTTATTTTACTTAATCCTATAGTAGCTGTCTGATGCTTGGGCATCCCTGAAAGCTCAGTTGATAAAGAATCCGCCTGCAATGCAGGAGACCCTGGTTCGATTCCTGGGTCAGGAAAAACTCCTGGAAAAGGGAAATGTTACCCACTTGAGTATTCTGGTCTGGAGAATTCCATGGACAGTCCATGGGTTCGCAAAGAGTCGGACATGACTGACCGACTTTCACTTTCACTTAAATCAAAGTCCATTTTAATACCCTGATACTAATGAAACTAAATGTATATATATATACACTAGTTATTGAATGCATTTTATTAAACAGGTACTAAAGTAGAAATTTTATAAGCTTCATTATATTAACTTTTCATCAGTCATAAAAACTGAACAGTATTATGTTAATTTTAAATATGAGAAAAACTATTCATTGGACGGATAGGCAGCCAAGCCAAGACTGTTACACCAAGCAATATGGCCTTAATATCTATGTCATTGCAATATAGACATTATAAAATAATAGATAATATATACCATTAACAATGAGTATTTAAATATATTTTTATGGCAAATTTACAAAAGGAATACTTTCTGCATTAGTGATCTAAATGTGATCTAAATGTGATCACTAATGCAGGGAAGATAGAAGAAGCAGATAAATTAAAGAACACATATTCCTTTTTCATGAGTGGACAAAATTGCATCCCACTTAAGGAGAAACAGCATCCAGCATGATAGATAAGACTTGGTTTCCTGTTAATGAATTGTCAATTACTGAATCACTTTATGTGCTTGCAAATAACCTTCTGTGTATAACTAACAGAAGAGTTGAGAGGAAACATATTTTGTTATATATAAACAAACAAAGCATTAAAAAAAGAAAACGTATGGCAATTTTAAATATAGAACATGAGTTAAGTGGATTGGTAATATACAAATAAATTTGCAAATCTATCACTGAAAGCAAACTTTACAGTCCATAATAATCACTCACAAAAGCCCATGTTATGAAGCTCAGGGGAAGTCTCTGGACAGCACAGCTTGCACTCATGATATTCTTACTATGACAATGGGCCATGAACTTGTGTTTCAATCTTTCTTTTCTTTGAAAATCTGCCATGATTTCTAACCCTATTAAAAGCTCTGCTACCACCCTAGTTATTGGCATTCCCAAAAGAATTCTCATGAGGGTTTTACTTGCAGAAACTAAATGTACAATTTGCATGGTCTAGTTCTTATCCTTGATCATATAATCTACCAGGATCCCTACAGTTGGGCTACTCAGTACTCAGAGCTGGTGTTTGCTTCAGCTTTTTTTTTTCCAATTTAGAAAAATCCAGAAGCATTTATATATTTATTTTAATGTTTAGGTGACATAGGACCAAGTCAAAATTGGTGATATTTCTAGCTCTGATATACTGACCCAAATTTAATATATAAGCTTCCATTCTGTTCTTATGAACAAAATTATATCTGCTACCATACTTACTTGGATCCTTCCGTTGGTTCTGAATCTACATTATTATAGTGATAATCTATCCTGTATTCAATTCCATCATAACTGACTCCCAGCTTGGTCTTACTCTCTTGTCTCTCTTCCTGTTCTTTTTCTAATAAGCCACTAAGACACATTTTATATTTTCTGGACACTGTTTTAATTGACATATTATTTTTCTTAATTTTCATGTTACTGTGAAGTATTTTATTACTGTCATTTTGCAGAATAATAAAATGGTAACAACTTAACCAGAGTTGCACTGACAGACACTCCAGAAACTATAATCAAAAAACTTTTAGCAAATTTAAACTCTGGTTCTAACTTTATTGACATTTGTTAGGTGATACATAAACCTTGTAAGGTGTTTATGATATTTATAGACTGATCTGGGTTCTATGCATACCCTGTTCCCAGCATTCCATAATTTCACTCTGGAAATCTGCTAGACTTTTGTCCATTCTGATTTCATTGATATCAATTACTTAATAAGATTTCTAATTCTTATCTGCCCAGTCCCATGCTGTGAATACTTGACTTTTCCTCCAGATAGAAGGAAAAGTAGATAGATTTCTACTCAAATCCGTATGTGGGTCTTCCCTTATTAATTCAACCATTAAGTAAATAACTTTCCAGCCCTAACTATGAGGAAAGAGTGTAGGATATAATAAACCAGACAGTGAAAGTACTTTCTATTCTACCTCATGCTTATATATCATATAATTTCTAAGGATAATTAATCTCTTAGTGGCATACTCATCAATTTTATGAAGCACAAAAACTTCTAAACACTCCCTTTTCACTCTCATTTACTATGGGTTCAATAATAAGAAGTAAGATTTGAATCTATTCATTATTTGTGTCCACATGTGACTATAAACCAGTTTAGTTTCCATTGGTAACTCATTTTCTATTACTTATCAAGAGACAACAGCTGTATCCCTTAAAATTCCAGAGATGAGACCTCAAAATATTTGGCTTTGAAAACCTATGAAACCATCATTACCATGAACTAAAGGGTTATAAAATAATAAAAAACTTCTCTTTTTTTTTTTTTTTTTGCTCTTTGATTGATGTACTTTATTTATTTATATATTTATTTATTTATTTTTTGAATTTAGAATTTTTTTCCCATTTATTTTTATAAGTTGGAGGCTAATTATTTTACAATATTGTAGTGGTTTTTGCCATACATTGACA
>CM035298.1:7601437-7628580 GCA_020226075.1 Hydropotes inermis | reverse complement strand
ATATACATGTTTCGATGCTGTTCTCTCAAAACATCCTACCCTCGCCTTCTCCCACAGAGTCTCAAAGTCTGTTCTGTACATCTGTGTCTCTATTTGTGCTTTGCATATATAGTTATCATTACCATCTTTCTAAATTCCATATATATATGTGTTAGTATATTGTATTGGTCTTTATCTTTCTGGCCTACTTTACTCTGCATAATGGGCTCCAGTTTCATCCATCTCATTAGAACTGATTCAAATGAATTCTTTTTAATGGATGAGTAACATTCCATGGTGTGTATGTACCACAGCTTCCTTATCGATTCATCTGCTGATGGGCATCTAGGTTACTTCCATGTCCTGGCTATTATAAACAGTGCTGCGATGAACATTGGGGTGCACGTGTCTCTTTCAGATCTGGTTTCCTCAGTGTGTATGCCCAGGAGTGGGATTGCTGGGTCATATTTCCAGTTTTTTAAGAAATTTCCACGCTGTTCTCCATAGTGGCTGTACTAGTTTCCATTCCCACCAACAGTGTAAGAGGGTTCCCTTTTCTCCACACCCTCTCCAACATTTATTGCTGTAGACTTTTGGATAGCAGCCATCCTGACTGGTGTGTAATGGTACCTCATTGTGGTTTTGATTTGCATTTCTCTGATAATGAGTGATGTTGAGCATCTTTTCATGTGTTTGTTAGCCATCTGTATGTCTTCTCTGGAGAAATGTTTGTTTAGTTATTTGGCCCATTTTTTGATTGGGTCATTTATTTTTTCTGGAATTGAGCTGGAGGAGTTGCTTGTATATTTTTTAGATTAATCCTTTATTGCTTCGTTTGCTATTATTTTTTCCCATTCTGAAGGCTGTCTTTTCACCTTGCTTATAATTTACTTTGTTGTGCCAAAGATTTTAAGTTTCATTAGGTCACAGGAATCCCTTGTATTCCTATACACTAACAATGAGAAAACAGAAAGAGAAATTAAGGAAACAATACCATTCACCATTGCAACAAAAAGAATGAAATACTTAAGAGTATATCTACCTAAAGAAACAAAAGACCTATACATAGAAAACTATAAAACACTGATGAAAGAAATCAAAGAGGACACAAACAGTTGGAGAAATATACTGTGTTTGTGGATTGGAAGAATCAATATTGTCAAAATGGCTATACTACCAAAAGCAAACTATAGATTCAATGCAATCCCTATCGAGCTACCAATGGTATTCTTCACAGAACTAGAACAAATAATTTCACAATTTGTATGGAAATACAAAAAAACCTTGAATAGCTAAAGCAATCTTGAGAAAGAAGAATGGAACTGGAGGAATCAACCTGCCTGACTTTAGACTCTACTACAAAGTCACCGTCATCAAGACAGTATGATACTGGCACAAAGACAGAAATATATATCAATGGAAAAAAGTAGAAAGCCCAGAGATAAATCCATGTACCTATGGACACCTTATCTTCGACAAAGGAGGCAACGATATACAATGGAAAAAAGACAATCTCTTTAACAAGTGGTGCTGGGAAAACTGGTCAACCACTTGCAAAAGAATGAAATTAGAACACTTTCTAACACCATACACAAAAATAAACTCAAAATGAATTAAATATCTAAATGTTAGACCAGAAACTATAAAACTCCTACAGGAGAACATAGGCAAAACAGTCTCTGCTATGACCCACAGTAGGATCCTCTATGACTCACTTCCCAGAATATTGGGAATAAAAGCAAAAATAAACAAATGGGACCTAAAGAAACTCCTCTTAAAGGCCATTCAGATACATCATTCAATGCAGAAACAGCCATTTGAAAAGCACTCAGACTTTATGTGAAAGAGATTCATTTGTTAATCATAAGTATCTGTTAGAGGTACAGTGGCCTGGTGGTATACTCTTCAAGGACAGAAGTGCTAGCAGGCACCATTTTTGCACTCATACATTACTAATGCTTATGAGCACCAGTTTTGTTTTACTCTTTTTCCACATCAGAGGCCATCTTTGGATTCTTCTTATGCCACACTTCATGTCACCAGTGTATCCTGAAGCAAAGCCTTAATGCACATCTGGTGCCCTGGTTTTTAGTCTACTGCCCTGATCTCTGGGGCAGCTACCCAGGGAATTCCCCCTGTTTGCCTAGCTGTGGTCAGGAGAGCTTGATTTCCTGGGTTGCAGAGAACTGTTGCAACTAGAGAGTGAGTTCTTAGCAGGCTATATGCCTAAGACACTGCACATAAAAAAGACCGAAATGTACACCCATCTCTTTCTGTGAAAGAGGGCTTTTGCTTGTCCTATAACTTCAAACTGAGGTGCATATTTCAGGACTGACATATCTAGCAGCTTACAGATGGACTCTGGAGGAAGGTAAGCTATGCACAGCATCTTTGTATTCTTCCTCTGCCTCACTGGCACTCACTGGCATCTCCTAGAAGGAGCTTACATACTCATTTGGAGCCCCAATTTTTGCTACTTTATACAAGGTACATAGCTAGATTGCCAGGCACTGGTAGTCAACAAGTTTTGTGCTCACAATGTCATAGGACTGTATTTTTGTTGTGCAGTTACCCAGTCATGCCTGACTTTTCCCAACCCCATGGACTGCAGCATGCCAGGCCTCCCTGCCCCTCACCATCTCCTGGAGTTTGCACAAGATTGTTCATGTTCATTGTATTGGTGATGCTGTCCAGCCATCTCATCCTCTGATGCCCTCTTCTCCTTCAGGCCTTGATCTTTACCAGCATCAGGGACTTTTCCCATGAGTCCTCTGTTCACACCAGATGACCAAAATACTGTAACTTCAGCATCAGCAGCAGTCCTTTCAGGGAAGAGTCAGCCTTGATCTCCCTTAAAATTGACTGGTTTAATCTGCTTGCTATCCAAGGGACTCTCAGGAGTCTTCTCGAACACCACAGTAGAAGGCATCAATACTTTGACATTCTGCCTTCTTTACTGTCCAGCTCTCACAACCATACATGACCACTGGGAAGACCACAGCCTTGATTATATGGACCTTTGTTAGCGGAGTAATGGCTCTGCTTCTCTACACACTGTCTAAGTTTGTCATCGCTTTCCTGCCAAGAAGCAATCATCTTCTGATTTCATTGCTGCAGTCACCATCTGCAGTGATTTTGGAACCCAAGAAGAGGAAATCTGTCACTACTTCTACCTTACATATTTACTATAAAAGGAGCTTCCTGAATATCTGGCTTCCAATCAGCCTGAATCTCGGTACTAAGTGAGATCATCTCTTTTGGGCTACTGATGGGTCTTAGAGCACCCTCAGCTACTAAGAGTCATTAAATAAAATGGTCTGCTCTAACAATCACAAAAGTTTGAGACAATCAACAGCTAGGACAGGGTTGAGCAATAAATTTCTTCTCCTACTTCAATACTGAGAGAGTTGACTGTTCTATCTACTACATAGAAACAAACATACAGAGTCAAGCAAAATGAAGAAACAGAGGAATAGGTTCCAAGTAAATCTCTAAGATGAAGTATCAGGGGGAAAAAAAAACTTAATGAAATGAGGAAAACTAATTCAGAAGATAAAGAATTTAAAGTAATGGTCTTAAAGAAGTTCCCTGAATTTTGAGAGAATAGATGAACACAGTAGAACTTCAAAAGAGAAGATGTATGTATAAGACAGTGCTAAACAGAAGTCATCAAACCAAAGACCACAATAGCAACAAAAATATTACACTGAGGGGGTTCAGCAGCAGACCAGCTGAAGTAGACTCAAAAATATATGAACTAAAAACCAAGGCTCTGGAACTCACCCAAGCAGGGCAGCCAGAAGAAAAAACAATGAAAATAGTGAAGTGAAGATAGCTTAAGGGACTCTGGGAAGACATCAAACAGACCAATATTTGCATAACAGGGCTTCTAGAAGGGGAAGAAATACAGAAATTTTATTTGAAGTAATAATGGCTAAAAATTTCCCAAACCTGGGAAAAGAAACAGACATTCAGATCCAGGAACCCCAGAGAGTTCCAAACAAGATAAAACTCAAAGAGACCCAAACAAGACACATTATAATTAAATTATCAAAAGTTAAGGGGAGAATCTTAAAAGCAGAAAGAGACAAACAACATATTATATGTAAGAAGACCTTGAAAAGACTATCAGAAATTTTTTCACAGAAACTTTGCAGACTGAAAAAAACTAGCACAAAACCAATCTATAAAATTATATATTATATATATATATATATATATAGATAGATAGATAGATAGATAGATAGATAATAGCATAAGATGCTAGGAAAAACAAACTTCTGACCAAAGTATTCTATCTACATGTCAAAGTTATCATTCAGAATGAATAAGAGATAAGGTGTTTTACAGACAAGCAAAATCTAAAAATGTTTATCACCACTAAACCAACCTCTTAAATGTTAAATGGAATTCTTTAAGCTGAAAATAAAAGGCAAGAATTGAGGACAGGAAAACATATGAAAGCATAAATCTCACCAGTATAAGTTACTATATAGTAAAAGTGAAATGGTTTACCTCAGATGGGAACTCAAACCCAGCCAAAACCAAGTTTGAGACTCGAATCCATGTGGCTGGGACTCAAACCCAACCAAAACCCCATTTGGGACTTGAACACATGTGACTTGGACTTGAACCCAGCAAAAAACCCACAGTACCTGGTTTCAGGACCTAATGAAACTCAGGTTCTTGATGCCTCATTGCAGCAGAAAGAATTCAGTGAGAGACAAAGTGATAGGTAAGAAGTGGGTTTATTCAGATTCAGAGAGGAGCACACTCCACAGACAGAGTGTGGGCCATTGCAGAGGGTTATTGCAGCCAAGCAAAGTGTTTTTTGTATGCTGGGTAATCTCATATGTTAATCAGTGGACTTCCCTCATAGCTCAATTGGTAAAGAATTTGCCTGCATGCAGGAGTGCCAAATTCAATTTCTGGGTCGGGAAAACCTCCTGGAGAGGGAAATGGCAACCCACTCCAGTATTCTTGCCTGGAGAATCCCATGGACAGAGGCAGCTGGCAGGCTACAGTTCATGGAGTTGCAAGAGTCAGACATAACTGCCCACTCATTGGTCTTTTGACAGTGCCTTGGAACTGTCATGCCACCTCTGGGTATGTCATTTCATTTGTTGATTGAGGATGAAGGGGTAGTCTTGTCTGCCATATTGATCCCATTTGATTCTAATCAGTTTATATTGTTTACTTGGGCTATATCATTATTTCAAAAGTTGTTCCCTGTTCCTTTCCCTCCTGATACAAAAGTAGCAATTTTGTTCACATATAAAGCTAGTATGGACTTCTGGTTCAAGATGGTGGTATAGAAGGTTATGCATTCATCTCTTCCTGCAAAAACACCCAAGTCACAACTAGCTGAACAACCATTGACAGGAGGATCCTGGAACACACACACACAAAAAAAGCTACCCCACATCCAAAGACAGAGAAGAAGCCTCAGCAAGATGGCAGGCAGGGAAAATGACAATAAAATTAACTCATACCCACCAGGTGGGTGACCCACCCACAAACTGGATAACAATAATACCAAAGAAGTTCTCTCTTCACTGTTGTGAAGGTTCTGAACCCCCTATCAGGCTTCCCAGACTGGGGAGCTAACAAAGGGACTGGGGACCCTCAGGTAATCTGACCTTGAAGGCCAGCAGGATTTGATTATAAGACTTCCACAGGACTAGGGGTAACAGAGACTCCAGTCTTGGAGAACACAAACAAAATATTACATATACCAAGACCCAGAGGGAAGGAGCAGTGACCCCACAGGAAACTGAAGCAAAGCCACCTGCCAGTTTTGGAGAATCTCCTGTGTAGGCGTGTGTAGGCAGGGGCTCACCACAGGGACACGGACGTCAGCAGCAGCAAAGAGCGCAACTGTGCCCACTAACAGACAATGGATTAAAGCTGTTATTGAGCAAGGCCCTGCCCAGCACAGCAAGATGAATTTTTTCCCACTGCCAGTCCCTCTCATCAGGAAACTCACACAAGCCTCTTAGCCTCCTCCATCAGAGGGTAGACAGAAAAAGCAAGAAGAACCACAATCCCACAGCTAGGACAAAAACCACATTACAGAAAATTAATCAGGATGAAAATGCAGAAAATTATGTCCCAATTGAATGAAAAGATAAAACCCCAGGAAAACAATTAAAGGAAGTAGAGATAGGCAATCTTCCAGAAAAAAATAATTTAGAATAATGATAGTGAAGATGATCTAGGATCTTCAGGAAAACAATGGAGATGATGCAAGCAATGTTTACCAAAGACCTACAAGAACTAAAGAAGAGAGATGAATAATACACTAGAAGGAATCAATAGCTAAATAACTGAGGCAGAAGAATGGATAAGTGACCTAAAGAACAGAATGGTGGAAATCACTCCTGAAGAACACAGAAAAAAGAATGAAAGAAATGAAGACAGCCTAAGAGACCTCTGGAACAACATTTAATACACCAACATTCACATTATAGGAATCCCAGTGGGAGAAGAGAGAGAGAAAGGACCTGAGAAAATATTTGAAGAGATACTAGTAAAAAATTTCCATAACATGGGAAAAGAAATAATCAACCAAATCCAGGAAGCACAGAGAGTCTCAAGCAGGATAAACCTAAGGAGGAACACACCAAGATACATAGCAATCACATTGTCAAAAATTAAAGACAAAGATAAAATATTAAAAGCAACAAGGGAAAAATTACAAATAGCATACAAGGGAACTCTCATTAGGTTATCAGATGCTTTCTCAACAGAAACTCTGCAAGCCAAAAGGAAATGATATGATATATTTAAAGTGATGAAAGGGAAAAAAACTACAACCAATAATATTCTACTCAACCAGACTCTCCTTCAGATTTGATGGAGAAATCAAAATCCTTCCAGACAAGTAAATTTAAGTAAATTTAAATTCAGCTTCACCAAACCAGCTTTACAACAAATGCTTAAGGAAAATACCTAGGCAGGAAACAAGAGAAAGAAAAGACCTCCAGACCCAAAGCAATTAAGAAAATGGTAATAGGAGCATTGCATTGATGACTCCCTTAAATGTAAATGGATTAAATGCATCAACCAAAAGACATAGACTGGTTGGGCAGATGAAAACATGTGAATGTATGGACTTCCACTTACCACATCACTCTGCTTGGCTCACCCCCACCCAACCACATGTATTTATTTTATATTGTAAGGTTAATCATGTTCCCATTATGGCTTGATGGCTTGCAATTGTAATTATCTTTTATTTTTGGTCAGCTATTGATTGTAAAAACTGATAAATGTCTTTTACTATTATGATTATGTAACTATTACTCATACAATACCACTGTATCATGATTAATTGACAGAAAAATAATAGAATTCTCTATCACCAAGTGAATGAAGTGCAAGTCACTCAGTTGCATCCAACACTTTGGGACCCCATGGACTATACAATCCATGGAATTCTCCAGGCCAGAATACTGGAGTGGGTAGCACTTCCCTTCTCCAGGAGATCTTCCCAACCCAGGAATCGAATCGGGGTCTCCTGCATTGCAGATGAATTATTTCACAGCTGAGCCACCAGGGAAACTCAAGAACACTGGAGTGGGTAGCCTTTCACTTCTCCAGGGGATCTTCCTGACCCAGGAATCAAACAGGGGTCTCCTTCATTGCAGGAGGATTCTTTACCAACTGAGCTATCAGGGAAGCCCTTTACCACCAAAACTACCATTTAATAGAAAAACCTGTAATCAATTTTTAAAATCCAGATGCACATCAGAATTATCTTGGAATTTTTTGAAAAATGCTCAGATATTGCTTTTTTTTCTCCAAAGCTCCAGATATGTTTCTAATGAGTAGCCATATTTAAAAACAACTGGACTATATGATGATCTTTTACTTTTATCTAGTTTATCTCACTTTTTCTATTCATATTCAGTGCTCACATTTCATTTAGTTTATGTTTTCTAATTTCTCCAGCTCTTTTCTTCTTCTGTTCTTTCTCAAGCCTTTATCAAGTACAGTAGAAAAGCTTTTATATCTATCTATATACATATAATGTATAATGTATCTTAGAAAATGTATTTTTTCACAGCTAAAATATATTTTTGACCTTGAGACTCTACTTGTTTGATTTAGTATGAATAGAATGCTAGATTTCTAATTTTCCTTAAAAATAGATATGCAACAAGCAACAAAGATTTACTGCATAGCACAGGGAACTATAATCAATGTCTTATAATAACCTATAACAGAAAATGATATATGTGTATATGTATAAGTGAATCACCTTGCTGTGCAGCTGAAACGTTGTAGGTCAACTATTCTTTAATTATATATATATATACAAGTAAAAGAAAATCACAGAGGGGCCAGCACCAAATACATTTGTCCATGTATATGAAAACATATAGATCTGATAAGGTTAGTGCCCTCAATCACCTAGCATCAATGCTCTCTGCTTTGAGGAATTCCGAATGATATTTGTAGAATGTCCTCATAAATGGAAACACAGATAACAGTCTGTAGAATACATGATATTATCTCTATATTATCCAGGAGACTAATATAGATGCTAACAAATAAAGTTCACTGAAGTTCAGCATTATTGATGTTCTTCTTATTTTCTTAGCTCAATTTCTTCCTCAAACTAAAATCAAGCATCATCAAGTGAAGTTGTTCAGTCATGTCCAACTCTTTGTGACCCCATGGACTGTAGCCTACCAGGCTCCTCCATCCATAGAATTTTCCAAGCAAGTGTACTGGAGTGGGTTGCCCGTTCCTTCTCCACAGGATCTTCTTGACCGAGGGCACAAACCTAGATCTCCTGCATTGCAGACAGATGGTTAACCATCTGAGCCACAAGGGAAGTTTTCAGATGAAAATGCTTTCCTCTTAAAAAGAAAAAAAAAATCCAGTATGAATATTAAAAGCCAAAAGTAAAAAAAAAACAACTTCCCTGGTCAAACAGTGGATAGGAGTCTGCCTACCAAGGCAGGGGACATGAGTTTGATCCCTAGTCCAGGTAGATTCCACATGCTGTGGAGAAACTAAATCTTGTGTGCCGCAACTACTGAGCAGACACTCTAGAGTACACAAGCTGCAACTACTGGGGTCCATGTGCTCTAGGGCTTTTGAGCCACAACTACTAGACCACTTGGTGTAACCACTAAAACTTATGTGCCTGAAACCTGTGCTCTGCAACAAGAAAAGCAACCACAATGAGAAGCCTGCAACGAAGAGTAACTCTCACTTGCTGCAACTAGAGAAAGCCTGTGCACAGCAATGAAGACCGAGTGTACCAAAAATAAGGTATTATTTTTTTAAAAGTAGTAAATATAAATGACAGTAATATTTAAGGGATGAACAAGACAAAAAGATGCAAAATGTGATCTCAAAACATAAAATGTGGAGGAGAAGGTAAACATTTAGAGCATTAGAATGCATTCAAACATTAGTTGTTAACAATTTAAAACTGTCTATGTAAAACAGACTACTATAAATACTATAAAGAACAAAAACATGCAGAAGATATAAAAAAGAAAGTGAAAGTGCTAATAAAAGTCATCAAACCTCAAAGGAAGAGAATAAGTGAACAAGAAAGGAACTACAATAAAGGAACTGAGAGCAACTACAAAACAGCCAAAAAACATTATTTCCCCCTCAATGGCAATAAGGACATATTAATGATTATTTTAAATATAAATGGATTTCCATTACAAATGCATAAAATAGATGCAGAATAAATGATTCTAAAACTTACATAGAACCAAAATAGACCCTGAATAACTAAAATAATCTTGAGAAAGAAGAACAAGAGGTGGCATTGTACTCCCTGACTTCAGACTATATTACAAAACTATAGTAATCAAAACAGTATGGTACTGGCATAAAACCAAATACACAGATCTATGGAATAGAATAGGGAGACCCAAGATAAACACACACATATATGGTCAATTAATTAACAGCAAAGAAGTCAAGAATATACAATACAAAATAAAAATTTAAAAAAGGAATATACAATAGGGAATTGACAGTCTCTTTAATACATGCTTTGGGGGCAACTGGACAGCCATGTAAAGGAATAAAACTTGACCATTTATACAGTACACAAAAATTAACTCAAAACAGTTTAAAAAATAAGACCTGAAAATATAAAATACCTACAAGAAAACCTAGGTAGTAACCCACTGACATTGGTCTTGCTGATGATTTTTTGGATTTGATACTAAAAGCAAAGGGAACATAAGCAAAAATAAACAAGTGGGACTACATCAAACTAAACATTTTCAGCATAACAAAGTATCCATCAACAAAGTGAAAAGGCAACCTCCTGAATGGGAGGAAATACTTGCAAATCATATATCTGGTAACAAGTTAGCATGCAAGATTTATAATATACTCATATGACTCAATAGCAGAAAAGCAGTCTGATCACAAAATGGGCAGAGGATCTGAACAGACATTTTTCCAGACAAGCAGATAGCCATCAAATACATGAAAAGATGCTCAAGCACCTAGAAATCAGGGAAAAGCAAATCAAAGCTATGATGAGATATCACATCATACTTGTCAGAATGGCTATTATCAAAAAGGCAAGAAATAGGAAGTGATAGCCAAGAGATAGAAAAGGGAACCCTTGTCCACTGTTGGTAGTAATGTAAATGGGCACAGCCACTGTGTAAAAAAGTATGCACAGTCCTTAATATATTAAAAATAGAACTTATCATATGATCCAGAAATTTCACTCCTGGTTATTTATCTGGAAAAAGAACACTGCTAAATGTAAAGGATATATGCTCTTATGCTCACTGCAGCATTATTTACATTCACCAAAGTATGGAAAGAAAAAAATGTAGTGTTTACAGAAATACACACACAGAGGAATTTTACTTAGCTATAACAAAATAAGAATGAAATCTTGTCATTTTCAACAAAACAGATGAACCTTGAGGGCATTATATTAAGTGTAGTAAGTCAGACTGAGGAAGGAAATATTGTATGATCTTATTCATGTGTAGAACCTAAAAAATAACAATAAACCAAGCTCACACAGAGAACAGATTGATGATTGCTAAAGATGGGAGGAGGGTTGTGGGTGAGTGGTGTCAACTTCCAATTATAAAATAAGTCATGAGGATGTATTACACAGCAGGGCAATGACATTTAATACTACTGTTGATGAAAGTTAAAGAGGAGAATGAAAAGCTGGCTTAAAACTCAACATTCAAGAAACTAAGATCAAGGCATCTGGTCCCATCACTCCAAGTCAAATAGAAGGAGAAACAATGAAAACAATGACAGACTTTATTTCTTGGGCTCCAAAATCACTGCAGATGGTGACTGCAGCCTTGAAACTAAAAGACACTTGCTCATTTGAAGAAAAGCTATGACCAACATAGACAGCATATTAAAGAGTTGAGACATTAATTTGCCAACAAAGGTCCATCTAGTCAAAGCTATGGTTTTTCCAGTGGTCATGTATGAATGTAAGAGTTGGACTGTAAAGAAAGCTAAGCACTGAAGAACTGATGCTTTTGAATTGTGGTATTGGAGAAAACTCTTGAGAGTCCCTTGGACTGCAGGGAGATCCAACCAGTCAAGCCGAAAGGAAATCAGTCGTGGGTATTCATTGGAAGGACTGATGCTGAACCTGAAACTCCAATATTTTGACCACCTAATGGGAAGAACTGACTCGTTGGGAAAGACCCTGATGGTGGGAAAGATTGAAGGCAGGAGGAGAAGGGGACGACAGAGGATGAGATGGTTGGATGGCATCACTGATTCGATCGACATGAGTTTGAGCAAGCTCTAGGAGTTGGTGATGGACAGGGAAGTCTGGAATGCTTCAGTCCATTGGGTTGCAAAAAGTAGGACACAACTGAGCAACTGAACTGGACTGATTGTGTATTTGAAAATTTCTAAGAAAGTAGATCTTAAAATTTATCACAAGAAAAAAATCTATAACTATATATTGTGAAAAATGTTAGAATTATTCTGGTGATCATTTCATAATATAGGCAAATGTTGAATCATTATGTGGTATTGTATGCCAGTTATATGGGAAAAAAGAAGAAAGACGCTCTTGAAAAAGAGAAAAATAAAATTTGGTTTTAAATAAATAGGTACACACTACAAGTGTGTATTTGTGTTCACATACACAAAATAAAATGGTAAATGGAATATGTCAGGTCTTTAGGGATGAACAGGACTCTCAACTATTCAATTACCCTAATACCTGATGACTGCTCTACTTCTTCCAGGGAATTTCCTATTAATAAATGGACATTATAAAAGGATAATGGTCACAGTGTTGATTGTTGAACTATTAAGGAGGTATAGAAAAGTTGAATATTACAGGAGCTTGTAGTAACAAATTTTTTTTTAAATATTCCTTTAGACTCACAGTATCCCACATTTCAAAAGTATGCATATGTGCATGCTCAGCTGTATTTGACTCTGCAACCCGTGGACTGTAGCCCACCAGGCTCCTTTGTATGTGGGATTTTCTTAGCAAGAATACTGGAGTGGGTTGCCATTTCCTACTCCATTCAAAGGTGCCAGGATCTGAATTTTTATTAACTATTAAATTTAGGATTGAAAATCTAAGACAACAGCAGATAACTTCATCTACATTAAGAACATGGGTCAGCAGGTAAAGTCAAACACACTTATTCTTACCATACTCCTGACTTTTTAAATTCTCCCCAAAATATGAATATAGCCAGAAATGCTTTGATTTTTTCTTTATTTAAGTTCTTTATTTTCTATATTTTATATTTTGATCCTTTTATATATGTGTTGTGATATTTCAAGTTATCACAAATTTAAAGAGAAATGTAACTGTTAAACCTAAAAAGTACCTGAAACTTGTTATTTCAATAATTGAAATAGCATCTATATTTCTGATATGTCTTGTTTATGCTCTTCTTACATTTGTAAATAAAATACATTCTTTACATGCAGTCCTCAGGGGAAAAATATTTCATGAACCCAAGTTATTTGCAGTCTACCACAATGTCTGGTGCAGAAAACCAACATAATTTATTATAGCATTAGGAATCTTGTTTCCAATTGGTCTCAATATATTCATCTACTTTTTTGTATTTCTTCTTATAGAAATTGGGCACAACTGATTTCAACTTTATCACTGACAGCCAGTGAGGTTTTAAACACTCAGTGAGGACCAGTGGTGAGACAGCTAGGGCCCCAAATATGTCATCCAGCTATGCTGAGCAGCTGAAGGGTATGTCCCTGCTGGTTAGGGACTGATAAAGTGTGGTCCACTGGAGAAGGGAATGGCAAACCACTTCAGTATTCTTGTCTTGAGAAGCCCATGAATAGTATGAGAAGGCAAAAAGATATGACACTGAAAGATGAATCCCCCAGATCGGGAGGTGTCCAATATACTACTGGGGTAGAGTGGAGATATAGCTACAGAAAAAATGAAGAGGCAGAGACAAAGTGGAAACAATGCCCAGTTGTGGTTATATCCTGTGGTGAAAGTAAAGTCCAAAGCTATAAAAACAATACTGCATAGGAACCTGGAATGTTAGGTATGTGAATCAAGGTAAAGTGGTTGTGACCAAATAGGAGATGTCAAGAGTGAACATTGACATTTTAGGAATCAGTGAACTAAAATGGACTGGAATGGGCAAATTTAATTCAGATGAACATTATATCTATTACTATGGGCAAAAATGCTTTAGAAGGAATGAAGTATCACTCATAGTCAACAAAGGAGTCCAAACTGAAGTACCTGGTTGCAATCTGAAAAATGATAGAATGATCTCAGTTCATTTCCAAAGCAAAACATTTAGAATCACAGTAATCCAACTCTATGCCCTAGCATCTAATGCTGAAGAAGCTGAAATAGAACAATTCTATGAAGACCACAAGACCTCCTAGACTAACCAAAATGCCCTTTTCATCATAGGGTACTGGAATCCATAAGTAGGAAATCAAGAGATCCCTGGAATAACAGGCAAATTTGGCCTTGGATACAAAATGAAGCAGGGCAAAGGCTAATAGAGTTTTGCCAAGAGAATTCACTGGTTATAGCAAACACTCTCCTCCAATAACACAAGAGATGACTCTAAACATGGACAACACCAGAAGTCAGTAAAAAAATCATATTGATAATATGCTTTGCAGCCAAAGATGGAGAAGCTGCCACCAATGAGAAAAAAAAAAATGCAATAAGACAAATTGGTTTTCTGAGGAGGCCTTACAAATAGCTGAGAAAAGAGAAGAGAAAGCAAAGGAAAAGGGGAAAGATGTGCCCACATGAAAGCAGAGTTCCAGAGGATACCAAGGAGTGATTAGAAAGCCTTTTTAAGTGACCGATGCAAAGAAAAAGAGGAAAACAATTGTAAGGGAAAAAATAGAAACCTCTTTACCAAGGGAACATTTCATGCAAATATAGACACAATAAGGGACAAAAACAAGGACCTAACAAAAGCAGAAGAGATTAAGAAAAGGAGGCAAGAATACACAGAATAACTGTACAAAAATGGTCTTAATGACACAGATAACCATGAAGGTGTGGTCATTCACCTACAGCCAGACATCCTAGAATGTGAAGTCAAGTGGGCCTTAGGAAGCATTACTAAGAAGAAAGCTAGTGGAGATGACAGAATTCCAGCTTAGCAATTTCAGATCTTAAAAGATAATGCTGTTAAAGAATTGCACTCATTATGCCAACAAATTTGGAAAACTAAGCAGTGGCCTCAGGACTGGATAAGGTCAGTTTTCATTCCAATCTCAAAAGGAGGCAATGCCAAAGAATGCTCAAACTACCATCCAATTGCACTCATTTCCCATGCCAGAAAGATTATGCTCAAAATCCTTAAAGTTACGCTTTAGCAGTACATGAACTGAGAACCTCCAGATGTACAAGCTGGATTTAGAAAAGACAGAGGAACCAGAGATCAAATAGCCAACATCCACTGGATCATGAAAAAAGCAAGGGAATTCCACACACAAAAAATCTACTTCTGCTTCATCTATGCTAAAGTCTTTAACTGTATGGTTCACAAAAATCTGTGGAATAATCTTAGTGAGATGAGAATACCAGACTACATTACCTCTCTTCTGAGAAACCTGTATGTAGGACAAGATGCAACAGTAAAAACTGGACATGGAACAACAGACTGGTTCAAAATTGGGAAAGGAGTGCCTCAAGGTTGTATACTGTCACCCTACTTATTTAACTTATATCCAGAGTACATCATGTGAAATGCTGGGTTGGATGAATCACAAGTTGGAATCAAGATTGCCAGCAGAAATATCAACAACCTCAGATATGCAGATGATAACACTTTAATGGCAGAAAGTGAAGAGTAACTAAAGAGCCTCTTGTTGAGGTTGAAAGAGGCCAGTGAGAAAGCTGGCTTAAAATGCAACATTCAAAAAACTAAGATCATGGCATCCGGTCCCATTACTTCATGGTAAATAGATGGGGAAGATGTCAAGTGGAAACAGTGTCAGATTTCATTTTTCTGGCTCCAAAATCAATGCAGATGGTAACGTAACTGTAGCTGTGAAATTAAAAGATGCTTGCTTTTTGGAAGTATAGCTATGACAAACTTAGACAGTGTTAAAAAGCAGAGATATCACTTTGCCAACAAAGTCCATATAGTCAAAGCTATGATTTTTCCAGTAGCCATATAAGGATGTGAGAATTGTACCATAAAGAAGGCTGATCACCAAATAATTGATGCTTTTGAACTGTGGTGTTGGAGAAGACTCTTGAGAGTCCTTGGACTGCAAGAAGATCCAACCAGTTCATCCTAAAGGAAGTCAGTCCTGAATATTCATTGGAAGGATGGATGCTAAAGCTGAAACTCCAATACTTTGGCCACTTGATGGAAAGAGCTAACTCTTTGGAAAGACCTTCATGCTGGGAAAGATTGAGGACAGGAGGAAAAGGAGATGACAGAGGATGAGATGGTTGGATAGTATCACTGACTCAATGGACTTGAGTTTGAGCAAAGTCAGGGACATAATGATGGAATGAGAGAGATGTCTGGCATGCTGCAGTTCATGGGGTTGCAGAGTCATATGTGACTTAGTGACTGAACAACAACCAGGAAAAAATATTTCCCAGGTACTGAAATTTACTTCCTCAGGGATCTGTTGGAGTATATATAATCATATGCACATTTGAGAAAATATAGCTAGTATGGTCTTTGCATTATTATTGATGCACTTTAGACTTCAAAACAAGCAGGCTGAAGTTCTCCCTTGGAAGCCCACATTTCCCAACTTATTAAAATCTCTCCTTCCAGAGGACTCACACAATAAAACCTAAAACAAAACACTATATCCCTAGCAAAAATTGAATCTAATCACCTTAATAAGCAATTTTAAACTTAGTCCAGCAGTCTACACGGTTGTTATTTTCATAAGCCACTGATTCCTTTCATCGAGAGAATAAAACTACAACTCCTTCATTTTTGAGTGTTCAGCCCTTCAAAATATATAACCAAGTAATATGTTTCTTTTTCTTAATGAGGGAGGAGACTCTCTAGTCACAGTACAGGCCTACCTAAAGAACTCTTAGACATTGATGGCCACAGTCCTACCATAAGGTACATGTGTGTCGTAGGATTAATATGTACATATGTACATATGCAATTGATGAGAGATTTACATTGAACTGCAGAGTTAAACAATGAGAGGCTACTGTGCCAAATGACTGCTGAGGCAAAATCAGGAGCTACCTAGAAACTTTAACAAAAGGGAGGGGGCTCACAGTACTGACTCATTGTCCTCAAAATGCAGCTTTTGCTCAATTATCTCCTGAAATAATTGACTTTCTGCTTTCTTGATGCATGCTTCTCCCTCATTCCTGATAGCAGCTTTTTTCCTTGGTTCACATTTTGCCCTTTGCAATACCAGTTTCCTCATGACAATGCTTCTGTTTTCCTTTCTTGGCATCTCCCTGCATATGAATATAAGCATTCTCTTTTGAATACTTTGTATGGCAAAATATTTCACATAGCTCTTATGAATATTCCCAAGTAGACCTTTGTCTTACTTAAATATTCCAAGCATCAATTCAAGTCAAAGCCTTACTCGTAAATGCTTTCTTCATTTCAACAATGCTGGACATTTGTTTTATTTTTACACAGTTAAAAACTACCAGAGAAAGACTTCATTTCTTAACTATTAAGTAACACGTATTTACCTTTTAAATACAGCAGAGTGCTACTAAAATCGTATGCATGTTGCATAGGCAATTGTTTAAAAATGACTAGACTGTAGGAATGATAAACTTTGAATGTGTTCAAACAGATAATTCCTGGAATCTTCTAAGAGGACATGTTTAACTCCCATAGGAATATGAGTCATAAGCATTAGTAATAAAACGTTTATAGTTTTAACAGTTAATAACCCCTTTTTGTTTTGGCTGATGAAAGATATTTAACAAAAAATACTTTAAAATACGTACTAATTTTATGCTTTGAATATAAAGAATTCACATTTCAGAAAAAGAAGAATTCATTTTATTTTACTAATGATTATCAAAATTGTTCAATATTTTAAAAAACACTAATCAGCATTTGGCTGTTAAAATTGTTAGTTTTTAATTTGTGGGAAAAGTATTCTTGGGATTTATTTGTGTGATGGGATTTGAGCTAAAATATGCTATAGAAATGCATTATTCAGCAACCATTCTTAGCATTGTAAGCATATATTTGTCTGTCATTCAATTTAATTTATAGCTTCTCTGGATATTTCCCAATTCTAAATATACAGGTGGTTGCTGTTAAGTAACAAAAGATAGTCTGCTTTGCATCCTAATTAAAATCCTGAAAGTTAGAAGTTTCTGGTACTCTCAGATGACATATAAACATGAACCTTTGTTTTGACACTTCATGAGAAACTGAATTGCATATTATGTGTATATTTTATTTCATGCTCTCAAAATGCAAAAATGTTGGTATTAATATATGGTCCACTGATAGACCTTCTGTGAAGGTCCAATTATGACTTAACACATGAATGTTTATTAATCTGCTTATTACTCCAGATTGTTTCAGTGTAGAGGAGAATAAAATTTTCCACTTAGGTAAGTCAGGTTTAACTCTTATTTGTTTCTTAAACCTTGCACTTAGTAAAAACTAGTGAAGTCTATTTTGCAGATACCCAGATACAATTGCATGAATGAGTGATGGAACTAAGTGTATGGGAATACAGGCCCAAATCTTCATTAATAAGAATAGTTTTGTTGTTTTTATCCATTTGATAGAGACAAAATTACACAGATACTTTCAATGGAAAAGGATCTTTCATTTCTAAACTTGCAAATTTCCAGTCCTTCTGATACTGAAAAACAAATACTTGCTTATATAGCAATCAGTATCCAAAAAGGAAAACTCTATTACAGACAATATGTCATTAAAAATAAGATGTTTCATTTCAGTTCTTTCATACTATATTTATGTGATGACTTTACTACTACCTTGATGTCATTAGTTTAAATTTTATATCATGACCTCTCTAGCCAAATGTACTACTTTTGTATTCATTCTATTTATACATCAACTTGTTTTAAGATAAGATTTAAAATCATTGTATTCTTTTTTGTTTTTTAACCCCCCTTCTAAATGAACACTACTAAAGCAACACTGTTTAATTTCTGGTGCCTAAAATTGTGCTGAGGTTTTAAACTTGGTCATCAGGAGGCCTTCCTTCTAAAATACATATACATACAATAAAACATTAAGATACTATCTCTCTTAAGATTCTGCTCAATACTGAGTTGTTGAAAAATGAACAAACATAAAATAGGAAAACGCAATAAGCCAAAAGAGAATTTGGCTTGTCATTGAGACCTGAGCATACTGAAAATAAATCTTGGGACTTCTTAGCAATCATATTGAAAAGATATAATCAGGGACATTTAAAAGTAGCTCAATTTGTCTTATTCTGATAGTATGATACAACCATTGAGTTATTTTGTAATTTCATTAGGCATTTACTCTATTTTTAATTTTATTCTTTTCAGAAAATTAGAGTGACCAACACCTTATGCTGACTGAAAATTATTCTATCATTATTTTTCTTACATTCTGTATTTCACTTATCTATTCAATCCATTTGACACTTGGTAAACTTTTAAGTTAAATAATTCAAGAACAGGAAATTAATTCTACTGTAATTAGTGGTTACTTGGGGGCTTCCCGGGTAGCACAGTGGTAAAGAATCAGCCTGCCAATGCAGGAGACCATGAGGACGTGGGTTGAATCCCTGGTTGGGAAGATCACTTAGAGAAGGAAATAGCAACCCACGCCAGTATTTCATGCCTGGGAAATCCCATGGACAGAGGAACCTGGTGGGCTACTTCAATGGGCTGCAGAGTCATCCATGACTAAGCTACTGATGCTCATTACCAAAGAACACTACAAATCAGTGTTTATTAAGCAACTGAATTAAATGTGAGGAAGCTGATTCATTTTTCCATTTGAATACTTATAGTTGCTTAATATAAATATTGCCAAAGAACTTCCTTTGATTTTTATCTTAAAAATGATTTAAGATTTTTTAAATAGTATGTCTTTGATCATATCAATTTAATGCTGAGATAAAGTGGAAAATTATTAGCTAAAACTCAAATTGTGCTGATATATTCTTATAAGCACTGGGAACATACTCCTTATAAGTCATCATTGATTTATTGATTGTTATTATGCAACTGTATTTTCTTAGGACACTGTAGAGTATCAATTGCTAAACAGCTAAACTTGTGATATAACTATTTATAATAGTTCTAGCTCTGTGCTCTACCACATTATCAATGAAGAGGTCATAGTTCAATTGTTATAGAGGAATCTGCCTTTAAGTTCTACAAACATAAATGTGACTGTAATACTAATCCCTCTCAGTATATCTATCCAGAAGGCTTTAGGTTTATTATTATTATTTGATAATGTATAAACTAAAATGCTCCAGTGAAAATTGATTGGCAAAGAAATCTCAAACTAAGACAAGTCAAAGTAGAATGCTGGAAGGCATGAGATACCCTATACAACTCATTTATCAAACTGACACAGATCTATCAGTAGTAATATTATATATTATTTTTAAATAAATAATATCTCTTGTCAGTCACTACATTAATGTAATGTGAAATGCAACTGTTTGCTTTCAGTCAGACTTCACAGTTATTTTTCTTTGTTTCTACCTGCAAGTCCTGGGAGTATTATTTGTAAGTAAAGCTCCAGGGAAAGAACATTAAAGTTAAAAAGTAAAGGAATATGTAGATTGTTTTAGTCCATGGAATAAAACAAAATTTAAAAATTTTGAAAACAATTATGTATGTACATATGAAAACCAGAATGGACTAAAATCCTAATCCACATTTTATCCTTATTAACACTTCATGATTAAAATGGAAAATATATGAGTTAAAAGTTTCAAGTTGTTCCTAGAAGTAAAATAGCAAAACATAAATTTGACCATGACAGTTTCTTGAGAATTATGAGTGTGTATATATTTTATTTTTTTCAAATGATTTTGTGATGTTCACTGTGTGATTCTCACTTATCACATACATTGCTATTACCCCATAAACACACACTGACAGTCACATGCACGTCAATTTCTTTTAATGATTTGTTTTTAGTTTTAGTATTTTAGGGACTTATAGAAGTATCAAAATATCAAAGACTTATTTAGTTAATAATAACATTCTTGATGTTTTGAGTAATGAGATCTTGAAGAAAGGAAAGGCTACCCACCCCAGTATTCTGGCCTAGAGAATTCCAAGGACTGTATAGGCCATGCTGTTGCAAAAAGCCGGGCACAACTGAGCGACTTTCACTTTCACTTTTCAAGTACATATAACTCTCCCAAACATAAGATGACTGTCAGAAGTTTTCAAAGTAGAGTAGAACATTCAGCTAAATCAAATTTTCTGTGTTTTTTGAGTTTATCATTTTCCTTCCTCCCTTGAAAATAATCTTTCCATCATAGGTTTTAAAATCCCACTACTTTTAGGTTTGTACAAGAATCTATTTATCCCTGTTGCCTTGTTTAAGCTTCTGAAACTGAATATTATGACTTATTACTATTTTACCTGATAATGTACATATTATAAAAAAGATAAAGAAACTTAAAAATAATTGTGAAACCATCAGAAGGTCTCTCATTTAGATTCTTTGTCAGTGTATATGTGTACGTCTTGCGTGTCTGATATATCTAGTTTATGTGGTTCTATACCACATAATATGATGCAATGTCTCCAAGTTTTTCTCATCAATAGTTATTAAACTATTATTTTGGCAAATTGACTTTTGCTTCTTTTTAGCAAGATCCAGACCTAAACTTTCTAGTTTGAGGTCTAATCAATACTGCACTAACTGCTCCATTAATCCTCTCTCACTGCTTTTCTCTCTCATCATTCCAGAAAGATTTTCACTGTTGTTTCCTCAGAGTATAGAATTGATTTCCTAAGGTAATAACTTTAGAAGTTTATCACTGATTTTTTTCCTTTCCCTAAACTGCAGGACCCTATCAAATTTTGACACATAGCACTCATTTCTGATTATCTAAAAGGAATTATTCTGTAGTCCAAATTAATGAACAAAAAAGAATAAGGGAGAAAAAAAAAAGAAAAAGCTCACCACTACAGTTTCCAAATAGCTGTAATTAACAGAGTTTAAAGTATCTGATTCAACCTGGGCTGGTGATTTGTTTCACCCTAGATAATATGCATGTTTCGATGCTGTTCTCTTGAAACATCCCACCCTCCCCTTCTCCCACAGAGTTCAAAAGTCTGTTCTATACATCTGCGTCTCTTTTTCTGTCTTGCATATAGGGTTATCATTAACATCTTTCTAAATTCCATATATATGTGTTAGTATATTGTAATGGTCTTTATCTTTCTGGCTTACTTCACTCTGTATAATGGGCTCCAGTTTCATTTCAATGTATGACAAAACCCATTACAATGTTGTAAAGTAATTAGCCTCCAACTAATAAAAAAAATAAAATAAAGTATCTGATTCCATGAATTGAAATAATTTGGCAATTCCTGAACAAATGCCTTCTGCAGAAATTTGAAACAATTACCTTGTCCATTTAACAACACCGACATGATAAAAATGTATTTGGACATCTCACATAATCAAAATTGTAATTATACAGAAAAATTCATAAGCTGAAGCTTATAGTTTCTAATATGAAAATGTCATAATTTAAAAATTCTAGCTATCTTCTAGGAGCCAAAGCTTTACCTTTAGTTCTGATTTAAAATGTAAAGTGTAAAATGACAACGTATTCTTAATGCTTTCTATATGCATATGAAGGGCATGCTATTACTTAGTTTGTTTTACTCTTGCCTCATTTCTAATGATGATTATAAATTAGTTCCTTGAGATTCATCTGCTTAACTTTACATATATTTTATTTTTTTAAGTTAATACCTTTTACATTACCTTTTATACAACATAATAGTGACTATTGTGACTTATGGATATGAAGCTTTCCAGTTATCTGACATTTTCAAAATGTCAATTCAGTTCATTGGCTGGCAAATGCAAATTAGGCTTAGAAGAAAAGAGTGTGAAAAGTCTGGATTCTTGCTTAATTCATTTGCTCAAGTTATATCCCACAGCTTTGCAGGAGACTTGAATGGTACGTTTAGGTCTATGTCGAAGTTGCTTTATGACCACTGAATAATTCCTCACTGTTACTCGTCGTTCAGTAAGGGGCACAGAGGATTTCTCAGTAGCTATCTGAGGGGTCAACCAAAGGAACAATGGAAGAGACTTCTGATTTGCAGTATTTGCTGATTTCTATGTTGTAAATCCTCCAACCATGGACAATTTCAAGCTATCAGCAGTTGAAGAGCTGCTTGAAAATTCTTGAAAATTTACAGTCTGATATTGTAAGCCAGTAAAAATCAGTTTCAGCACACCACCAAATAAGGGATCACACATCATCAATTCCTTAAAATGCACACATTAAATTTTATTTTATTTTAAACCTTACTTATTAACAGAAAGAATTATAACATAGCTCCCCATAGGCCTTTTGTGCATCTGCAAGCACATGCATACACATTAGCATACATACATGTCAACAAGTTTTCTTAGGTTTCTTCAGCTATACTGCTAAAGCAGTGCACTCTACAGTCTTCTTGAATGCTCACTTCTCACCTAAAACTGAAAGTGGAAGTTGCTCAGTCATGTCCCACTCTTTGCAACATCATGGACTATACAAACTATGGAATTCCCTAGGCCAGAATACTGGAGTGGATAGCCTTTCCCTTCTCCAGCAGATCTTCCCGACCCAGAAATCAAACCAGGGTCTGCTGCATTGCAGGCAGGTTCTTTACCAACTGAGCTATCAGGGAAACCGTTCACCTAAAGGAAATATCAAATATGTGATGTCTTTACCAGCCTTTCATCAAGCTATCAGTAAAGTAATAAAGATATAACTCCAAGGTTTGTCTTTCTTCCTCACATATGCATATTAGATGCCTATTAGCTGCATTTAATAAGTTCCTAAAAAATTATATCATTAAAACTATTATTCAAAATGTAATAAACATTACTACATTTTGAAAATATAGGAGGCTGAGTATATTCATTAAGCTCACCATCAACCATCACCAGTCAATGGTAAAATTCAATCAACAACATAAACAATCTGGGTAAATTTCTTAAATGTACTTATTATCTCTCAACCAATTTCAATTCTAACATTTTATTTCATGTGAATAAATACACTTACTCTTTTATGAAAAAGTCAAGGCTTCCCAGATGGCATTAGTGGTAAAGAACTCACCTGCCAATGAAACAGACATTGGAGATGAGATGTGGGTCCGACCCTTGGGTTGGGAAGATCCCCTGAAGGTGGGCATGGCAACCCACTTCAGTATTATTTCCTGGAGAATCCCATGGAAAGAGGAGCCTGGTGGGCTACAGTCTATTTGGTTGCAAAGAGTTATACTTGGCTCAAGAGACTTAGCACACAGGCAACCATTCCCAGGAATGCTCAAACCAAAGTTGCTTGAGAAGTGAAAGCTTTGTAGCAATTCTGAATATTATCTAGGAAGCTACAGATACAAGAAACCTCAATATAATTCCCAATATAAACTTGTATGTTTCTAGAACCACAAGATAAAAATTTAGAAGATAGTTATCTAATCCAATGAAGAGGTTTAAAAAATGATAGAGACTTTTCCCAAGCCACACCACAATACTGTTCACCTTTGGTACTCAACACCATTGGGTACAGATGAATAAATGAATCTGCTTTTTCCCTTAAGTCATACCTATAAATATATTTTATAAAGATGTTATAATTTAGAGTGTATAGAAATTAAAAAAAATAATAATTAATGGGTCAAAAGTTAAAGATAAATTTTCACACATTTATACTTTCTCAGTTGGTAAAGAATCTGCCCTGCATTGCAGGAGATCCAAGTTCAATCTCTCGGTCAGGAAGATCACCTCGGGAAGGAAATGGCAGCCCACTCCAGTGTTCTGGCCTGGAGAATTACATGGACTCTATAGTTCATGGGGTCGCAAAGAGTCGGACATGACTGAGTGACTTTCACTTTCACTTTCCAGTATTCTTGCCTGAAAAATCTCATAGACAGAGGAGCCTAGCTGGCTACAGTCCATGAGGTCATAAGAGTTGGACATGACTTAGCGACTAAACCATGCTTTATACAAATATCACTGCAGTCAGTTGATTCCTGAAGGACTTAAGAGCTGAATAGTTAACAACCCTAGTCTGTTCCAGACATTGAAATTATGAAGGCTACTCTTTTATAAATTGAATGTGAAGATTAGGAATTTTCAACCAAATCAGACAATATTTAAAAATTACAATAAAAGAATTATTCAATTTTCAATATTGCATGTCTATTTTTATAAATGCTGATATCATCAGTATTTATAATTCTTTCACTACTACTTTAAACTTTTAATTCTGATGAACTACCTTGTGAGTTTTGGGGACTGATACTGTAATTCAGTCTATAAAAATATATGTAGAGACTCTTGGTTTTATTGATGACATACAAGATCTTGGAAGTTGATATGCTTGTCCTTAAAGCAAGAAACATATGTGGTAACTGAATATCAATCACATTTTTGATCCCATCAGAGAACTGAAGATTTGGGACAAATTGATACCCAAAAAATCTGGAGAGACAAGCATATCCAATGAGAAACAAAGTTACAAAGCATAGGAATAGGAAAGAAAAAGCACAGACCAAAAAGACAAAGCAATCCACACAACCAGATGTAAATATCACACAGATGTTGGCATTTTTAGGCAAGTAATTTAAAATAACTATAAATAATACGCTAGCATTAACTCATCAGGCTTGGTTGCTCACACTGCACATTTCCAGAACAAGGCCTATTTAGAATTGGCCCTGAGGAACTCTATGTCTGTGGACTATTCTGCCTGATAAGAGTATTTTTGGATGCTTGAGGCTGTGGGGCAAGAGATACTAGTTTGATCAAATAGTTAATAAACATTTGCTTCTGTTCACAAAGACTAGAGTCTTGAGTTACCAAGGTCAGTCACGTAGGTGATACATTTCTATGTGACTGATCCCAAATAAATAACCCTGGATACCAAGGATTGGGTGAGCTCTGTGATTAGCAATCCTATGTATATATTATGTATCATTATAGAAGAATTAAGCATGTCTGTGCAGTTCTGTGAATATCATGCCTATTTTTTTTTCTCCTGGACTTCGCATGTTCCCTTTCCCTTTTCTGAATTTAATCTGTATTCTTCAACTGTAATAAATAATGACCACACATACATGACTTTTTCTAGGTTCTGTGAGTCCTTCTAGTGAATTTTCAAATCTGAGGTGATCTTATGGATATGGTCAACAGGCTTTAACAGAAAATAGTAAGATAACAGGCAAAATAAGATGGGTAATGTCAGCCTAGAGATGAAAACTACAAGAAAGAAAAAAAATGACTAGAAGTAAAACAATAAAGTAACAGCAATGTAGAAAATCATTGATGGGGTCATCAGTAGATCTGACTCAAAGGAGAAAAAAAATCATTGAATTTTAAGATAGCTAAATATTAATGTCCCAAACACAAAGACAACAAAAAATTAAATATGGAACAGTATATCCAAGAAGTTTGGGACAATATCATTATATAATCAGAACACCAAAAGGGAAATATTTGAAGTAAACACATGGGGTACAATTAAGTTTTCAAAGATGGAACAGACATGAGATATCTCCAAGTTTCTTAAAATTTACAAATAACTAAAAGCAAGCCAGTAAAACAGTATCAAATTCTTCACTTCTAGATATGTGTGAGAGACATGCAGATCATTGGGCATGGTTATTTTAAATGTGTGTGTGCATATATGCAATTAACATCAATATGCACAATGTTCTTTAAAAATGCATGGAGGTTTTCTCTCACATGATCTCATGCATGCCTATTTATGCAAATTGTCCTACAATTTGAAAACTTAGCAAAGTTAGCTCATATTAAAATTAGGATATGGACTATACCTGGCAATACACAACAAAAGCAGGGACTAAGCTGTCCCAGCTAGCCATTGGTTTTTTGATTGTAAGATCTGGAACACATTTTTATGTTTTAAGTGCTTGGTATGAAGTTCACAGAGTGATTTAGAAATTCAAATGTATTAGGGAAGATAGACAGCAAAATGCCTTTTTAAGTCAGAGTTCTGAAGTAATAAAAGTTTTAGGTTTCAGCAGCATGCTCCCAGTTCATCTAATTTTCAAGTCATTTCTTGTACCCATAAACATGAAGATAAACTTCAGGTGTCATTATGCCTGAATGTCGCACCTGAACTGTTTCATATGATAAAAATTTAGTGACAGTAAAAATATGATTAGATGTTGGCAGTGTGTTTCAAACAAAAATTTATCTACTAAAGTAATGTTTCTCTATATATTAGTTCAAAAGAATTCAGAAATCAAGTATGGGGTTAGATAACCTTCTTATAGCATCAGTAGAATCATTTAGATATAAATATTATCAATTTATATGTCACAATATTATAATATGATGATTTTTCTCATACTTTGGCTTTATATGGCTTGGATAGATGGGATTTCTGGATAGACTACAATTCTAAGCTACAGTGAAATTTGTTTTAAGAATGAATAGACTGGGAGAGTATAAGTAATAGTAGAAATAGAAAAAAAATGG
>CM035298.1:7577603-7601037 GCA_020226075.1 Hydropotes inermis | reverse complement strand
AAAATTGTATAATGGAAAGTTTTAATTATCATTGACTTATGTAGGCATAAAAAGTAGAATGAAGGTGTATTTTTTTCAAAATAAATCAATACATGAGTAAAGCATAATATGCCTACAATAATATTCTAGGTATTATATCTTAAATTATATGTGGGAATGCTAACAAAGTCACTAAGAATAATTTTGGATTAATCTTTAGGGCTCAGAAATCATTAGGATGCTTAGCAGATTAGAATCGAAATTCAGTGAATGTGGGTGTGTATGTGTGGTGTGTTTATATACAAAAGTGTTTAAATAATTATTGGATTTTTATTTTATTTTTATTTTTATTTGTAGTGGATTTTGTCATACATTGAAATGAAGCAGCCATGGGTTTACATGTGTTCCCCATCCCGATCCCCCCTCCCACCTCCCTCTCCACCCGATCCCTCTGGGTCTTCCCAGTGCACCAGGTCCGAGCGCTTGTCTCATGCATCCAACCTGGGCTGGTGATCTGTTTCACCCTAGATAATATACATGTTTTGATGCTGTTCTCTTGAAACATCCCACCATTGCCTTCTCCCACAGAGTCTAAAAGACTGTTCTATAAATCTGTTTCTTTTTTTTTTTTTTCTGTTCTGCATATAGGGTTATCATTAGCATCTTTCTAAATTCCATATATATGTGTTAGTATATTGTAATGGTCTTTAAATTTCTGGCTTACTTCACTCTGTATAATGGGCTCCAGTTTCATCCATCTCATTAGAACTGATTCAAATGAATTCTTTTTAATGGCTGAGTAATATTCCATGGTGTATATGTACCACAGCTTCCTTATCCATTCATCTGCTGATGGGCATCTAGGTTGCTTCCATGTCCTGGCTATGATAAACAGTACTGCGATGAACATTGGGGTGCACGTGTCTCTTTCAGATCTGGTTTCCTTGGTGTGTATGCCCAGAAGTAGATTGCTGGGTCATATGGAAGTTCTATTTCCAGTTTTTTAAGAAATCTCCACACTGTTTTCCATAGTGGCTGTACTGGTTTGCATTCCCACCAACAGTGCAAGAGGGTCCCCTTTTCTCCACACCCTCTCCAGCATTTATTGCTTGTAGACTTTTGGATAGCAGCCATCCTGATTGGCGTGTAATGGTACCTCATTGTGGTTTTGATTTGCATTTCTCTGATAATGAGTGATGTTGAGCATCTTTTCATGTGTTTCTTAGCCATCTGTATGTCTTCCTTGGAGAAGTGTCTGTTTAGTTCTTTGGCGCATTTTTTGATTGGGTCATTTATTTTTCTGGAGTTGAGCTGGAGGAGTTGCTTGTATATTTTTGAGATTAATCCTTTGTCTGTTGCTTAGTTTGCTATTATTTTCTCCCAATCTGAGGGCTGTCTTTTCACCTTGCTTATAGTTTCCTTTGCTGTGCAAAAGCTTTTAAGTTTCATTAGGTCCCATTTGTTTATTTTTGCTTTTGTTTCTAATATTCTGGGATGTGGGTGATAGAGGATCCTGATGTGATTTATGTCAGAGAGTGTTTTGCCTATGTTCTCCTCTAGGAGTTTTATAGTTTCTGGCCTTACATTTAGATCTTTAATCCATTTTGAGTTTATTTTTGTGTATGGTGTTAGAAAGTGTTCTAGTTTCATTCTTTTACAAGTGGTTGACCAGTTTTCCCAACACCACTTGTTAAAGAGGCTATCTTTTTTCCATTGTATATCCTTGCCTCCTTTGTCAAACATAAGGTGACCATAGGTTCATGGATTTATCTCTGGGCTTTCTATTTTGTTCCATTGATCTATATATCTGTCTTTGTGCCAATACCATACTGTCTTGATGACTGTGGCTTTGTAGTATAGTCTTAAGTCAGGCAGATTGATTCCTCCAGTTAAAATTAAGGTTAAATACCTAGTTTTTATTTTTCTTTTATGCTTAATACTATAGCACTTGATTTCATTAAAATTATTTTAAATCTTCACTATAGACAATCATATAAATGCTTGATAATATACTTATTGATTCCTTGCTGTGAAGTATTTATTCCATTTTCCCCTTGTCTTTTATTGATAAATTTGCAACAAACGTCACTGCATACACTGATAAAAACTATTTTTCTGCAACTATGAAAATCTCTAAGAAATGGAAATACTGGGTTGGGTTTATAACTACTATAGAGACCTGGTATACATAATGAAATTTGTCTTCTAAATGTATTGTTATTTATAGAAATTTGAAACCTAAATGATATGAGTTCCAAAAAAAGGCATAGTACAATGTTTTCTAAAATAATCAATGCAGAGACCAGACACAGGTAATGTCATAAAGGGAAAGTCAATGGTTCTTTTCAGTCCATCTCACATATGCATAAGTGCCAGAGAATCACAGAATCTACCATTTAGATAGCAAGACAAGAGGATGATTCTTTCCATTTTACACAATTTTGAGGACTTGAGTCTTCATAAAACTTGACATTTACACACATCATTACAAATACTCATTGAGGTATTTCTTAGCTCTTTACAGTGATTAGGGCTTACCTGATAGTTCAGTTGGTAAAGAATCTGCTTGCAATGTAGGAGACCCCAGTTTGACTTTTGGGTCAAGAAGATCCACTGGAGAAAGAATAGGTTACCCACTCCAGTGCTCTCAGGTTTCCCCTGGGGCTCAGCTGGTAAAGAATCCACCTGCAATATGGGAGACCTGGGTTTGATCCCTGGGTTGGGAAGATCCCCTGGGGAAGGGAAAACCTACGTACTCCAGTATTCTGGCCTGGAGAATTCCATGGACTGCATAGTCTATGGCGTTACAAAGAGTCAGACATGACTGAGCCACTTACACATTCACTTTACAGTGATTAGAGTGCCTTTGATTTTTTTTTTCCCCAGTGTATGTTATTTTGAACTTTTCTGTTGCTTCTCAGTAAATGCTATTATAATGTGAATTCCTTTCTGAGCGGTACAGAAGAATAATTTCAGTTATTGAAAAGAATTCCAAAGGAACCTATATTTTGAAAAGAGAGTATCTGTATATAACAATTATATATGGTAAATTACATGAAAAGGTGCTTTCTGAATATTCAAATTACTCTTCATTTAAGTATGTATATTATCTAGTCTTGAATAGCATTTGGTGATTTAAAACTGTTGCAAATGTTTTGTATGGCATATAACTAAAAAAGAGCCCTGCCTTTTGCCCAAATAATGTTTTTGTAAGGTGCTGCACCATTTATTTGAATGTGTCCTCTCAGTAGGATACTTTCAAATGGAATAGTCAAAGAAGAGATTGCTGAATCAAAACACCTATACTCTTTCCTCACTTTATCATTCTTCAGTAAATTCCCCACATTGCAACAAAAGTAATATTTTTAAAACTGTATTTGATTATGTAGTACTTCTGATTAAAGTCATTTTGTGGCTTTACAATGCACTTAGGAAAAGGATAAGCATGTTATATGGTTTACAAGCCCTGGAAGACCAAGACTTTTCCTGTTATCCAATTTCTTTTCTCTTTGATTTTCCTTTAAGCCTACCGACATAACTCCCTCTACCTCCATGACGCACCACATACTGCAGACTATTTCCCATCCAGACATAATCATCCATTCTTGTGAGACACTGGTTTCTAGTTTTCTCATAGTGTAGTTTTCTGCAAGTAATTTATGTCAATACTATCCTACCCCTTTATCTTCATTGGATTAAATCTTCAGCTTTTCAGGTTTGGCTTAGATGTCAGTTCCAAGGGTGAAGAATAATTTGATTATATATGTTTGACATAAAACCCTTCCCTATGAAAGCATAATGATATTCATTCCTTCATGTGTGGACCAGAGTACATTGGCATTGTGCAGTGTATAAACCCTGAGACTATGAAGTCTTTGATGGCCCAGGTAGCATCTACAATTATTCACTAGTTTATTCCATGTGCTAACACTGTTTGGCAAGTATTGCACTTTGCAAGTATTTATTTAATGGGCAAACAAAGCAATGAGAACATGAACAGTTTGGCTTCTTTAATCTGGAAATTTATAAGGATAAATTGTTGAGATTGGCAAATGCAAATTATGACATAAGAAAAAATTCTCACTACTCAATTTTAATGTACAGTTTACATTGGCATAAGAGGTAAGGAGTGGGATTCTTATATATAAATACACACACATGTATTTATATATATATATTACTCTTACAGGGAAAATGATGAAAACTAAGTTTCTGTAAACAGAATTGATTCTATTCTTCTCAGTTCATATTTTTGTTCTGCTTCTATTTTCCAAATCCTACTGCTTCACTGATGTTTGCCCCATTTTATTCTTCATGTCTCTGTATACACATGGCTTTCTTATAGCCACGTACTACCAGATTGATGGGAAATGAAAATGGACACCAAGTCTGGCAGAAACATGAAGACTATTTCTCCAACTACTTCAAAAGTTAGAAGTGTTACTATTTGCCCACCTCTGAAATGGTTTTCAACAGCAATGCAGCAGAATAATGAAACGTCCTGGAAGTATTTCCTGGCCAGCTGACTGTTTCATTTCTTCCTCAGTGTCTATCTTTAAGTTACTGTAGAGGTCTCAGTGTATGGTATGTAGAAAATCCTTGAGGCATACTGAGAAAATAATATGATCAAAATGTAGCTAGGGCATCTTTTTCTAAGAAAGCTCAATGTTCTCTCTCAGTCCTTTATCATTATGACAATTAATGCATTCATAAACAAGTCTATTCACTCAAATATATATTGAACTTGCTGGCATTAAATACCATGTTATGTTAGTTGCTCAGTCATGTCCAACTTTTTGTGACACCATGTACTGTAGACCACCAGGCTCCTCTAATTCATGGAATTCTCTAGGCAAGGATACTGGCACGGGTTGCCATTCCCTTTCCCAGGGGATCTTCCCCACCCAGGGATCAAACCCAGGTCTCCTGCATTGCAGGCAGATTCTCAACTGTCTGAGCCACCAGGAAAGTTTACTAAATACCATGAAATTGTGCTAATCTCCTTGATTCCATGATGGGTGAGAAGTAACCTTTTAATTTCATCTTGTAACTTCACTACTTAAAACCCCTCAGTTGCTTCCATTGCTTTTATTTTATTTCTTTTCATTAAAAAAAAAACATGTTTAATTGATGCTTAGAATGGGCTTCTCTATTTTGTGCACATGGTTAATATTTTAATATTTTTATTTATCTCTTGGTTAATATAGACTGAGAGTTAATTGAAAAAATGTATCCTTAGCTTCTCAAACAAATTTCAAGGACAAATGTCACACAGATGACTGATTTCACAGCAATGAAGGTAAATCTACTTTTTTAATATAAAAACCATCAAAAATATTTACAACCTTATATAATATTCTGAATGTTCTTATGTCTTCAGATCTCTCCAATGTGTTATGATTATTCTTCTCTTCACTCAATATTCTCTAGTAATACTGCCTTCTTTTCTGTTTTTCAAAACAGGCCAGTATTTACCTGGAATAATTTGCTCCATTTTTTTAAATATTGGCCACTTTTTATCCTTCACATTTCTTCTAATATTGTACAATTTAAGCTATTCTTGACTACTCAAACTAGAAATTTCCAACCTAGTTTGTTATCTATTTCATTACCCATATATTTTTTTCACAGCACTTATCTATACCTCAAATTGTTGTCCTTCTTTATATGATTATTTACTTTTAATCGGTTTTGATGAAGTGTGTAGGTTCTACATGGCAGGGCAGTTATTAATCTGTTTCCAGACACTATAACAGTGATGAATAAATTAATAAGTAGATAATAAACTGAAAGATCATACAATTAAATGAAAGATTATACCCATGTCCAATATTTTTCATGTGCAATATTCTTGCCAAATCTCCCCAGAATTACTTTCATTGAGACTTTTCCAAACTAAGACAAAGATGCATTCATTATATGTCAAGGTTATGACATACACAACAAGCACACTGGCTTCGAGAGCTTTGGTCTCAAGTCGAAGGTCTAGGTCTTATACTAATAATTATTAACTGCCTAGACATTTTCAACTTCATTAGCAAAATTTTATTTATTCAATATCCTTCCTTCTTTTGTGCCTTTAAACATTGTAAGGAAAAAATCTCAAAGATACTCATACAAGCACAACTTTCAGATTACATTTTTAACTTTATGTTTTCTTTAGTTCGGCCTTTAACCTCATATATATCAAACAATTACTCTCCAACTTCCAAGAGATGTTTTGTACATTCTCCCAGAAATAAACAGCTGAGAAATAGATGTTGATAATTTCTACTCATAAACAACTTTTCCCCTAAGAAAACCAAAATTCCAAATATCATAGTTTGTAACGGAATCTATTTTGTGGGTGACAGAGCTAGCCTTTGAGTGTTCCATTCATCACTTTCCTGCTGTAAAACTTTGCAGCACTGAAGCCTTTTTTCTTCCACAGTGACAAAATAGATGTTGCTGGAATCCATGGAAAATTGGGTCAGTAAATCAGAAAACACTGATATGTTTTAAACAAAGATCAAGTTTTGAGTCCTTTTAGTCCTTTTAACTCCTCAGGCCAAAATGTGTGAATCATGGTTGATGAGAAATCTGAATTCTTCCTCACTTTTGATATCATTATGCCCTCCCAGCTTTTTATCAAATCTATCATTTAATTAACTCTACTAAATCTAAAAAGAGAATTTTCCATGAGACATTAATACTCACTGACTGAAAGAAATTGTATTAGGCAGGGTTCTCCAGAGAAGCAGGACCAGGAGACTTTCAATCTCTCTGCCTATCTTTCTGTAACCCAAAAGGAGCCTATGGGGCCTTCTCAGGACTTACCCTTCCCTTTATCCTCTGATTTAGCTCTTCTCTGAGATATCTAATAATATTTCCTGAATTGTTTTTACAAATGTCCAGCCATGAAATTAAAAGATGCTTGCTTCTTGGAAGGCAAGCTATGACCAACCTAGACAGCATATTTAAAAGCAGAGACATTACTTTGTCAACAAAGGTCCATCTAGTCAAAGCTATGGTTTTTCCAGTAGTCACATATGGATGTGAGAGCTGGACCGTAAAGAAAGCTGAGTGTCAAAGAACTGATGGTTTTGAACTGCGGTGTTGGAGAACTCTTGAGAGTCCCTTTGGCATGCAAGGAGATCCAACCAGTCAATCATAAAGGAAATCAGTCCTGAATATTCATTGGAAGGACTGATGCTGAAGCTGAAGCTCCAATACTTTGGCCACCTGATGAGAAGTGACTTCTTAGAAAAGACCCTGATGCTGGGAAAGATTGAAGACAGGAGGACAAGGGGACAACAGAGGATGAGATGGTTGGATGGAATCACTGACATGATGGATATGAGTGTGAGCAAGCTCTGGGAGTTGGTGATGGACAGGGAGGCCTGGTGTGCTGCAGTCCATGAGGTCGCAAAGAGTAGGACATGACTGAGGGACTGAACTGAACTTTACAAATGTGAATCCCCTCCCCCACCAAATGGAAGATGTTAACTACTTAATGACCGTGAGCACATAGCCCCAGGCCTCTTGGAGCCTGGGGCTAATAATACTAAGCCCTGTGGTACTGCCCTGTTACCCCACCATCAGCGAATCAGAGAACTGCTCATGAGCTGATCATATGCCCGCCAACCTTCCCCTTCCTCAGCTGCCTTTATTAACATGTTTTGTTGAAAGCCTTTCAGAATTTGGGTTTTTTTTTTTGGCACTTGAGCCATCTGTCTCCTTGCATGACCCTACAATAAATCACTCTGTTCTCCAAACTCTGACATTTTGGTTCATTCGGCCTCGCTGTGTATCAGCCACATTAACTACTCTAATATCTTCAGATAGATAGGTATAAGCAGATGTAAATCTCTCTAAATATAGTGTGTGTGTATATAGATATACATATAAGTACATATACATATACACACACACACATATATATATATATATATATATATATATAGATATAGATACAGATATTCAGAGAGAGAGGCTATATATATTCACTTATAACAATTTATATATGGTAAGAGGGAGATATTAGTTACAAAAATTGGTTCACATGATTATGGAGGCTGAAAAGTCCCAAGAACTGTAGTTGGCAAGCCAAAGATTCAGTAGAACCAATGTTATAGCTCTAGTCTGTGCACGAACGACTGACAAGCAGGAGAGCTGATGGTGTAAATTCCAAACCTATAATACATGAGAAGATAGACGTCCCAGCTCGGAGACTGACAGAGAGCAAATACTCCTTTTTTCTAATTTTTTACTCTATTTAGTTCTCCAACAAATTGGTTGAGGGTCATTCACACTGGGGAGAGAATTTGATTTATTTATCCTACCAATTCAAATGTTAGTCTCCTCTCGGCACAATCTCACAGAATCCTGTTTAATTCAGTATCTGGGTATATTGTGGCCCAGTCAAGTTAACATAGAATGAATCAAAAAAATAACTCTGAAAAATGGTTTTGTATAGAGGTACCTTCTGAATGTGATAAACCACAACCTATGTTAAGAAACAATGCGTATAGAGATAAGCAACAAATACTGGGTTCTCTACAAATGCATTTCATAATACAAGCTATTTGGAATATAAACTTAAGGGTATTGGTTTAAAACAGACAAATATAGGAGGGAAATGATAAAACTTTTAGATAAGAAAAAACTGTGGCTGTGACAAGAATTTTTATTTTCCACTAGCCACAGAAAAAGCTTTTTCTCAGATAACAAATTGTCTAGATTTCCTTTTGTTCGAGCCTAAAATGTTAATCTTCTCAGTAAAGCATTCACTGAATTAAATACTAAATTGAAACCTCAGAGAGCAAACAAGTAAATATATTCCATCATATAATCAATAATCTTCTTTAGTCATAAGTCTAAAAGATTTCTTCCTCCTAAGGTTTTGATTCATATTTCCCCTTTTTCTTTCTTCTTGCTAAGAAAAGCTGAAAGAGTAGATTTTTTTTTTTTAATACTTTTCTCTGGATTCCTAATACCGATTTTCTTGAAGTCTCATAGAAAACATTTTGTAAGGCATCCAGGTCACAGTTAAAAGCAGACAAGAATTTCACATAAGTTCCTTAAGTCAAAAAATTAAGAAAGATTATCCACGTCAACCTAATGAGATACTTAGCCGATAGATATATCAATAAATGTTTAGGGAAACTCAACATCCCAATATAAAAGTTGGCTTGATATCCTATACATTTATGTCTTTTCTAGGTCAAGTGTTCTTAATATTTTCCCAGTTATGGACTCGTCAGCAACTGTCAGGGAAAGCCAGTGGAAAACTCAGAAGACTGTTTTTAAACATACTGCTGCTGCAGCTAAGTTGCTTCAGTCATGTCCAACCCTGCATGATTCCATAGATGGCAGCCCACCAGGCTCCCCCGTCCCTGGGATTCTCCAGGCAAGAATACTGGAGTGGGTTGCCATTTCCTTCTCCAATGCATGAAATTGAAAAGTGAAAGTGAAGTCTCTCAGTCGTGTCCGACTCTTAGTGGCCCCATGGACTGCAGCCCACCAGGTTCCTCCATCCATGGGATTCTCCAGGCAAGAATACTGGAGTGGGTTGTCATTTCCTTCTCCATTAAACATACTAAAAGTATACAAAGGGACTATAAAGGAAACAAAGATGATGCTGTTGAAGTGTTGTACTCAGTATGCCAGCAAATATGGAAAACTCAGCAGTGGCCACAGCACTGGAAAAGATCAGTTTTCATTCCAATCCCAGAGAAGGGCAATGCCAAAGAATGTCCAAACTACTGCACAATTGCACTCACTTCACATGTTAGAAAAATAATATTCAAAATTCTCCAAGCCAAGCTTCAACAATATGTGAACTAAGGACTTCCAGATATTCAAGCTGGATTTAGAAAAGGCAGAGGAACCAGGGAGCAAATTGCCAAAATCCCTTGGATCATAGGGCCTCCCTCATAGCTCAGTTGGAAAAGAATCTGCCTGCATTGCAGGAGACCCCAGTTTGATTCCTGGGTTAGGAAGATACCTGGAGAAGTGAAAGGCTACCCACTCCAGTATTCTTGGGCTTCCTTTATGGTTAGGTTGGTAAAGAATCTGTTTGCAATGGAGGAGACCTGGGTTCAATCACTGGGTTGGGAAGATCCCCTGGAGAAGGGAAAGGCTACCCACTCCAGCATTCTGGTGTGGAGAATTCCATGGACTGTATAGTACATGGGTTCGCCAAAAGTCAGGCATGACTGAGCAGATTTCACTTTCACTTTCTGCCTCATTGACTATGCTAAAGCCTTTGACCGTGTGGATCACAACAAACTGTGGAAAATTCTTAAAGAGGTGGGAATACCAGGTCACCAAACCCAGCTCCTGCAAAATCTGTGTGCAGGCCAAGAAGCAACAGTTAAAACCAGACATGGAACAATGGACTGGTTCAAAATTGGGAAACGAGTATATCAAGGCTCTATATTGTCACCCTGCTTATTTAACTTATATGCAGAATACATTTGCAAAATGCCAGGCTGGTTGAAGCACAAGCTGGAGTCAAGATTGCCAGAGAAATAACAATAACCTCAGATATGCAGATGATACCACCCCTATGGCAGAAAGCTAAGAAGAACTAAAGAGCCTCTTGATGAAAGTGAAAGAGGAGAGTGAAAAAGTTAGCTTAAAGCTCAACATTCAGAAAACTAAAATCATGGCACCCAGTCCCATCACATCATGGAAAATAGATGGGGAAACAATGGAAAAAGTGGCTTTATTTTCTTGGGCTCCAAAATCACTGCAGCTGGTGATTGAAGCCATGAAATTAAAAGACACTTGGTTCTTGGAGTAAAAGCTATGACTACCTAGACAGTATATTAAAAACTAGAGACATTACTTTGTTGACAGAGGTCCAGCTAGTCTAAGCTATTGTTTTTCCAGTAGTCATGTATGGATGTGAGAGTTGGACCATAAAGGAGATTGAAACCATAGAATTGATGCTCTTGAACTGTGGCATTGGAGAAGCATCTTGAGAGTCTCTTGAATTTCAAGGGGATCCAACCACTCAATCCTAAAGGTAATCAACATTGACTGTTCATTGGAAGGACTGATGCTGAGGCTGAAACTTGAATACTTTGGCCACCTGATATGAAGAGCCAGTTCATTAGAAAAGACCCTGATGCTGGGAAAGATTGAAGGCAGGAGGAGAAGGGGATGACAAAGGTTGAGATGGTTGGATGGCATCACTGACTCAGTGGACATGAGTTTGAGCAAGCTCCAGGAGATGGTGAAGGACAGGGAAGCCTGGTGTGCTGCAGTCCATGGGGTCACAGAGAGTTGGACATGACTGAAGGACTGAATAATATTATTATCAACATATGGGAGGAATACATGATATATTTATTGTGGAAACCATAATAGTAGTACACTCAGATCTCACCATTCAAGAGAGAACCTGCCGTGAGAAGCACAGTGGGGCTTACAGTGTCCATTGGTCTAACCTTCAGGATCCACAGATCTCCTCCCATGCAATGACTGAGCACATGAGTTAATAGCTTGGGATAGTCCCACCCAGCTTGGAATTCCTCCAAAAATATTCCTTGTGCTGTGGCTTCTCATGGATCTTCTCATGGCCAAGACTTCCTTATAGATGCCCTTCAGGCTGAGACTTTCTACCATCCCTTTTTCTTTCTCGCTCTCCTATCACAGGTTTTGGATCAGCATCACTGTATAACACTGACTATTTTTTCTTCCTCTTATCCTTACACTTTTACAAGTGTTTCTCCTATTTTCAATTTTCTTTTGATGTCTTCCTCTGGGAGAACCTAATCTGACACACTAACTCATCATTAACTAGTTAATGACTCATGCTATTAATTACCCAATAAAATGATCTGGGAAAGCTAATAACTACATGAGTTCCTAAATAATGATGACACTAAATTTATTTCAGTGTTTCATCAACAACTATAATATACTCTGCAAAATATCTGTAAGCTGTATCACTGACAAAATTTCAGGTAGTATTATGTTACATCTCAGGATAATGTATTATTGCACATATGCATAATTGACAGAAATGTGAAAATTTAGTACAAGGACAGTAAAAATTATAGATCTATTTTTCCTGTCTGACTTTACAGATATGCTGAGCATCACCCAGGGATGCTCAAGGACTCTAGAAAGAGACTCTCCTTGAAGCAAAGAGCTTAGAATTTTGGTAAGAAGTAATGGTCAGTTTTACGTCAAGCTTCACTTACCTGAATTTTTAACCAAAAAAATATTGCCTACAGAAATGCTGCAAAAATCTATGCTTGAATTTTTCTTATTTTACTTTTTTATGCCAATTTATTTTCTTTTTAGTTTTTCTTTTTGTGGCAAAAATAGAGGAATATTCACCTATAATTTTCCATAATTTTAGCATGATTACTACTGTTGTTTAAAATTTATATTAATACATCTAAGTTTTCCAACATTTATAAGTTGTGTGCAAATACATAGAGTTGGTTACTAAATTTCTCACCCTAAATTTACTTAATCTAAATGTTCTCACTTTAATCTGCTGCTTAAATTCAACCTAGTCGTTTACTCTCCTAAGACATACATATACATATGCACACACCACATCCCTTGTTATCTCGTCAATTTCAAGGTTTATAGTCACATTTGTCACTTTTCAGACATGAACCTGAAGATTAGTATATATTCAGTAATTTCTCAGAGAATAGTCACGGCTACAACAATTTCATTCAAAAAGAATCCATGGAGAGATCAAAATCAGGCTACAATATGATTTTTGTAAAATAACAAATAATTAAGGAGTATGGTTTCTAATGTTTTCATATTTGATTAGAACTTAAGTGTTGACTGAGATGTGACCTCAGATCAACACAACTGGACATTCAGATAATAATTCAAAATTAGGCTGCACAGAGAGCTTTTATTTCTACCTCATCGCTTCTATAAACTTAACACTTAGGGTTTCATTCCCATTATTCACATTTAACACATTAACTCTAGTTAATAATGTCTATATTTTCTTTGACAGTCATTACAGCATCCTCACTTCACAGTTACTTGATAATTAAAATTCAAATTTATCTTCATTTTGAATTAGCCACTCATTTTGTTGTATCATGTATTCAGCCTCCATTAGGAATTAACATATTGAAATCATTAGCATATAATTTGTGTTCTCTAAACACAGAATCTTGTTTTTATCTTTATGCATCTCTCTCCTATTGAAATGTTGAGTAATTCTTATTATGAGCTTTTGTTCCTGGACTTTGTTCTAACTTTTTTGTCCATCTCTTTCTCCTGACCTCTTTTGCCACTCTAGTCCACTTACTTTTTAATTATTTCCTCTCTAAAATTCTTTACTGTCACAGAGCTCATTAAATACTTTCTTCAGTGTTCCATTAGGTAGGACCCAGTTGATTCATATCATTGTACACAAGCATGTTTCTATGGAAATTGTGTAAATATACTGCTATCTGATATTCTAAGATTATATTGATGGAGGTGTCTTTACTGATAAACTAAGTGCTTCTAAATATCCTTGGCAAACAATATGAATCAGTAATACTTTTGAGGAGAATGAAGCTGTGTTTAAACCAGTAACTTTTTCATATGTGCACTAAAGTTTGAAACTGATAGGAAAGGTGTTATAACAGTCAAGAAAATCAATTTGGCATCTGCTGTAATAACTCAGAAATTATTATCATTTCTTTTATTATATTTTAGGTATGGAAAACAACATTTTTCTGCTTATATCTTCCAGAGAAGATATAATTAGCTATCCTAGAAGTTCAAAATTCAAGATTGTCAGGACCTTATTTCTTAGAAAAGAAATATTCACTGAGTTGTATCTATAGGGACAATAATCTGTTGGAGATAAGGCAAGAGAGGACTGAATATTCTACTCTATGCTTAACTGGCATAGAAGCAAAAAAAAAAAAGTAGCAGTATGACAAATAGCATGATGAGGGGCCTGGTTTAAACTAGTAACAATGCAGATGTTATATTTTTAGTTCATCTCCATGTACAATAGTAAACAAACAAACAAGCAAAATCTCAATTTGTAATCTTAAAGAATGTTGGATACTATGAAACCAGAAGTCACTTCTTCATATCAGGAAATCTATTCCATATTGTAGATATTTGATATTATAACTGTTCCTTGGTGTAACTATCTCCATTAACATCATAATAGAGATTTAAGCCCAAAGAAAAAGAAAGGAAGCAAGCCTTGGTGTTATGGGCACTGAAAGAACTTCATTGAAAATAAGTGAACTTTCTGTAAACACAATCTGACGCTAGTCTCCAGTGCCTCAGGGGGAAAAAAAAAATGAAGCTATATATGTTTATAAAGCAATTAACTTTAACTTAAAGCCTGGACTTTAAGAACTTAAAAGAACAATGTTCAATGCTTCTACTAATTATAAAAACTGGGTTAGTAAAATTGTTCCTTACAATTCAGGTGGGCAAGGAATATGGGGTAATGGAGTTCCCTTGAAAGAGTCAGCAGATAACAGAGAAATACAATAATGAATACCAAAAACAGAACTCAGCAGACCATTTTCTTTTAACTTTTGAATAGCTGAACAAAACAATCTTGTGTGAGTTGTACCAAGATTCCTTCCATCTATCTTTTCCTTTTACTATGTGATCCAAAACATTACTATTTTTGAAAACAGTTTAATTCGTATAATAGGATGTATATATTTCAGTAACCCTTGTATTCTCTTAGCAACTTCTTAAAGCAGGTATCCATATGGGCTAAACACTCAGAGTTCAGTCTATACATTGAGGCTGCGTTTTTATATAGTCTTTTGCTGTACCTTGATGTTTAAGTTCATAATGACACTTCATTGTAGTTAAACAAAGAAAATCATATTTTATGTGAATGTGTATCAATAGTACTACTATGCTTTAAAACAAATTCAGAACTTCTGGAATTAGAATATTCATTGTAATAGTGCTTTACATAATGGTTACTCCTACTTTGTCACACTGTATGTAAAATACTTCTTCATATTCACACAAAAGCCACTTTAGTAATCACATCATGGTGTGTGAAAGAAACAGAACACTATTAAACTTGGCTATAAGACAATGCATATATAGTGTTTTAAATATAGATAATGTAGAAATTTTACTCATCTGCAGAATAAAAATTCAAGTAAGCACTTTAATTGGACAAGGCTGTTATTTAGTTGGACAAAAACTCCTTTGGTTTTTTTGTGAAGTGTTTTGTGTCAGGGATATAGTTAACATCTAACTCATTAAGTAACTTTCTATAAAAGCAGCACCATTAGTTTGAGATGTTCAGCATTTGACCCTAAGTTGTTGTAATTGCATGCTGAGAAAATCAAAGAGGTGTAACAAATTTTTGATAGTTTCTAGTTACTGTTTCTAGCAATTAGAAGTAAAAATTTCATCACTTATTAACAAAGTTTCTTCTAACTAGTGATTAAGTTATAATATGATTTAACTTACTAGGTAGATTCCAGCTAAATAATAAGTGCAATCAAGGTCCCTGTAATCCATGCAAAAACAAAAAATCGAATTTATTGATAAGAGAAAAGAGTATTATGACTTAGGCGCTTAATCAATGTATATATAATAAAATCTAAAACAAAAACAAAAAACAAACAAAAAAAAAACACTCCAGAATTAAGATAGATTTCAACCTAACCCAACAGAAAATAACACATTATCCCACAATATATGATAAAATGGGAATAAACTATATTTATGATTTTCAAAGGTTTATCATAATGCATATTTGCCTTTCTGCTAAGTTGCTTCAGTCGTGTCCAACTCTGTGTGACCCCATAGACAGCAGCACACCAGGCTCCCCCATTCCTGGGATTCTCCAGGCCAGAACACTGGAGTGGGTTGCCATTTCCTTCTCCAATGCATGAAAGTGAAAAGTGAAAGTGAAGTCACTCAGTCATGTCCGACTCTTAGCGACCCCACGGACTGCAGCCTACCGGGCTCCTCCGTCCATGGGACTTTCCAGGCAAGAGTATTGGAGTGGGTTGCCATTGCCTTCTCTCTTTGTGTTTAGTTTTCTTTTTATTTCTTGTACTCCCAAATTTTATACATTGCAAAAATTGGAAAACTGTTTAATCTGAAATTTGCTTTCCAAGGTACTTGGAAACATGATTACTTTGAGGTTCTAGATCCTTCTTTTTTGAACTAAGTGAATTAAAACAGAAACGCTGTAAAAATTTTTAATTAATTTTATTGTTCAGGTGGTGTGGACAAGGTCTAGGCACTGTTCCAACTGAGAAGGATTAGTCCCAGAAGAACAAAAGAGACTCTTGATGAAAATGAAAGAGGAGAGTGAAAAAGTTTGCTTAAAATTCAACATTCAAAAACTAAGATCATGGCATCTGGTCCCATCACTTCATGGCAAATAGATGGGGAAACAATGGAAACAGTGACAGACTTTATTTTGGGGGTCTCCAAAATCACTGCAGATGGTGACTGTGGCCATGAAATTAAAAGACTCTTCCTCCTTGGGAAAAAAGTTATGACCAACCTAGACAGCATATTAAAAAACTGCATCATTACTTTGTTGACAAAGGTCCATCTAGTCTAAGCTATGGTTTTTCTGGTAGTCATATATGGACGTCAGAGTTGGACTATAAAGAAGGCTGAGCGCCAAAGAATTGATGCTTTTGAACTGTGGTGTTGGAGAAGACTCTTGAGAGTCCCTTGAACTGCAAGGAAATCCAACCAGTCCAGTCCTGGGTGTTCATTGGAAGGACTGATGCTGAAGTTGAAACTCCAATACTTTGGCCACCTCATGCGAAGAGTTGACTGATTGGAAAAGACCCTGATGTTGGGAAATATTGAAGGCAGAAGGAGAAGGGGACAACAGAGGATGAGATGGTTGGATGGCATCACTAATGTGATGGACAGGAATTTGAGCAAACTCCGGGGGTTGGTGATGGACAGGCACACCTGGCATCCTGCAGTCCATGGGGTTGCAGAGTCAGACACAGCTGAGTGACTGAACCGAACTACCCCAGATTTAGAAAAATATAAACTTAAGCAATCCTTAGGCTTAATGCTTAGGTTTAAAGGGAAAGCTACATGTCCACCAAATTCATTTCAAATAAATGAAGATTAAAAATATATGTACAAGTGTTTTCATATACATATTTAGCAATATCTCGGTGGGGATAAGGCTTCAGAAAACTAAAAGGCAGAAGATACCTCTCCCTCTCGGCTTCTGCCTTGTGCTTTTCTGGGTTTCAATGACCTCCTCCATTATGGAACTGTGGCTCACTCTTACTGACTTTACTCACTTTTCCATGGCCCTTTCCCCATCTGTTACCATGTTGGCTGAAACGGTTCATACACATACCTTATGTGTGTCGTATTGAATCAAACAATTTGTAAATAGAGAATCTTTCATTGATTTGAAATTTTGAGAAAAAAAATCATGTGAGGAAGAAAGTTGTATAGCTTATAGCCTGGCTTAAGATCTGGGCTATGTATCACTGACCATTGCCTACCCTTCCAATCACACCTAATGCCACTCACCCTGTATCTTTCAACACTTCACTTCCACTGAATTTCTGGCAATTCTTTAGACATTCCAATTTTTTTTTTAACACATATTAGGTCAGCATCTATTCATTAAACTGTCACCACTCTCTCCCAAACAGTTTTCATCTGCATAAAGTATCCTTAGACTTCAGAATAAATGTTCTTTTCTTAGAAACCTTCTCAATCTTTGATATTTATATATCCTTTATCATTTTTTCTCATAATAGAAGGATATGTTTCCAGCCATTAATTATAATCATTTGGAAGCAAAACTATACCAACATATGTTAATGTATGATTGACTACCTCTTCCAACTTAACAACAAATACATGACTAAAGGAATATTCCTAGTTTTTTTCCTAAATAATATACATTGCTTAATAAAGTCTTTTCCTAAATGGAACACCCAGAAATGAGACCTGTGAGTATATATAAAATCTCTAACTTGAGGTCACCTTTACTCTTTTTCGGTGGTGGTTTAGTGGCTAAGTTGTGTCCAACTCTTTGTGACCCTATGGATTGTAGCCCACCAGGCTCCTCTGTCCATGGGATTTTCCATGCAAGAATACTGGAGTGGGTTGCCATTTTCTTCTCCAGGGGGATCTTCCTCACCCAGGGATTGAAGCTGGGTCTCTTACATGGCAGGCAGAGCCCAGCACAATCCAAAAAATGCAGGTGAAGCCAGCCCAATTTCAACTAAATTCAGCTCAAGTAAAAAACCTAATTTCCTAAAATGTAACTGCCTCTTCCAGGCCCACAGCTAACAACTATATACACACCATTAGTTTTCCTGATCAAGTGACTAAAGAACTTCCCTAAATATATATCATCTATTCATGTGGATAATAGAAACTGAAACCTCAAATAATCATATTTTCAAGTACCATGGAAAGTAATTATAAGATTAAAAAGAGATTTCCAATTTTTTAAATGTATAAAATTTTCTGGGAGTCCAAAAAATGAAAATAAAACTAAAAGGAAAGATACACTATGATAAAAACTCTAAAGTCATAGCTTACTGTTATCAGCCTTTAGCTACATTATTCAACACCAAGCTACAGGTTGGTCATGATGAACAGGAATATTAGAAATGGTGTAACTTCCATAAAATGGCTTTATTGCATTCCTGATAACTTTGCATGATGTCTGAAGCACTTCCATAGACCTTTAGCAACTGGTTCAGCTTCTCCAGTGTCTGAGGCTTCTCTTTTCCCTGTAACATTTATCTACATTGACTTCTGTTCTTTGCACCATTTAATTCAGTTAACTTGCTATATTAACATTTGATTAATAAATTAATTTAGTAAGGAGATAATACCTAGATTGTTCAAGACACTTTTGCTACATGTTTGGCATACCAGAAAAGAACATATTCTTGGCACCCCAAGAACAGTATTGGATGTGAGAGTTGGACTATAAAGAAAGCTGAGGGCTGAAGAATTGATGCTTTTGAACTGTGGTGTTGGAGAAGACTCTTGAGAGTCCCTTGGACTTCAAGGTGATTCAATCAGTCCATCCTAAAGGAGCTCAGTCCTGGGTGTTCATTGGAAGGACTGATGTTGAAGCTGAAACTTCAGTATTTTGGCCAACTGATGCAAAGAGCTGACTCATTGGAAAAGAGCCTGATGCTGGGAGGGATTGGGTGCAGGAGGAGAAGGGGATGACAGAGAATGAGATGGCTGGATGGCATCACCGACTCAATGGACATGACTTTGGGCAAACTCCAGGAGTTGGTGATGGACAGGGAGGCCTGGCGTGCTGTGATTCATGGGGTCGCAAAGAGTTGGACATGACCGAGTGACTGAACTGAAGAACAGTAATGAAGGACACACAATTCTACAATCACATCATAGCTAAGATTCAAATGGAAACTGATGTCTAACCGATAAGGTTGAGAGAAACTCATAGCAGGAGGCATGCTTAACATGAGACATAAAGAATAAATTATATTTTCAGGGGTTGGTGTTATGGAGAGTATATGTAAAGCAGAAGTAAAAGCTCAAAGAAATGGCAGAGAGTACTACAAACAGAAAGAGGCAATAAGAAGCTAAAGTGTCATCACAAAATAAAAATCTTAGGTTGAACTATAAACAGTTGGAGATAAATCATGCAAAGCCCATAGGTGGTGATGCAGTGTTGAAGTATTTTACACAACAGGATAATATAAATCAATTTTTGTATTAGAAATATCACATGAACAAAAGCACTGAGTTAAGTTATATGTTGGGCTGGGAAAGAAACTCCAACAAAAGACAAAGGCAATGTGTTGCTACAGTACAGGCAAAATTGTCAAGATTCTGAGTTATGACAGTAGATGTGGAAATGAATAAAGTGTGTATTTAGAAAGATAAAGATTGTTTAATCAATGAAACATGGTGGTCACCTATTCATAGAGAACAGAGGTAGAATGACAAGGACAGAGCAAACTCAGTTACAGTGATGCCAATGAAAAATAAGAAAAGAATACTGAAAGATTTTACTTCTTCCAATATATATTTTAGGTTTTCTTTTAACATGCTGGATTTGATGTGTCTAAAATAATCCAGTGAAGTGAAGTCACTCAGTCATGGCCGACACTTTGCGACCCCATGGACTGTAGCCTACCAGGATTCAGTTCATGGGATTTTCCAGGCAAGAATACTGGAGAGGGTTGCCATCTCCTTCTCCAGGGGATCTTCCCGACCCAGGGATCAAACCCGGGTCTCCCACATTACAGGCAGATGCTTTACTGTCTGAGCTACCAGGGAAGCCCAAAATAATCCAGTAGATATATGCAATAGCTAGTTAGACCCATGCATCTGTTTTCTGAATATAAATGAGAATTTGAAGGCATTGGCTTCCAGAGATAGGACATAAAGACCATAAAGGTTCTTTCAGAGAAAGTGGACAAATAAATTACAAAAAGACTGGTAAAATCCAAGCATTCAGAAAACAGACTTTTTTTTTTAATGTTTTTCCCCCTTTTTATTTTTTTTATTTCTTTCCATTTATTTTTATTAGTTGGAGGCTAATTACTTTAGGATATTGTAGTGGTTTTTGCCATACATTGACATGAATCTGCCATGGATTTACATGTGCTCCCCATCCTGAACCCCCCTCCCACCTCCCTCCCCATCCACAGAGTAAAGTAAGCCAGAAAGATAAATACCAATGCAGTATACTAATGTGTATATATGGAATTTAGAAAGATGGTAATGATAATCCTACATACATTTTAAAGACACTACATAGGAAAAACACCTCCCAGAACTGAAGTGGCCTACAATACAGGACACAGTGACAGAAGTATTGGGATCCACTGGAGAAACTAAGTTTTAAGAGGAGCCTTTCATTTAAATCTAAAATGAAGTAGTATCCAAAATCCTACCCATTCTTAAAATCTCAAGCTCATATTCCCCTCCCCCTTTTATTATACATAATATGTACAGAACAGAGTGGAATGTTTCAATTCTCCAAGCTTCAAAGCTCCAGTTATGCTATCACCGTCTTTACTTTGAAAAACAAATCTTTTGTATGTGATTCTATTTATTTCACAGTTTCCCAAATTAAACAATAAAACAATGGAAGTTGAGGTCATTTTTTTGTATCTAAAATATTATAAAATATAGATACCTGGTCATAGTCTTTCAAAAATGTTTGTTTACATTTTGATTCTAGAATTCCATTTTTTATCAGAAGCATGGAAACAATAATGGTTGCTTAGTAGCTCTTTTTTTTTTTCCTACAATGAAAGTGAGACAAATATGCATGTATATAGTGGGTATTCCCTTTTGTAATATTTATAATACATTCTTTGCTTTATCTTATTTGATAAAAGTATGTTTAAAATATACCATTTAAAAAATAAAATAAAATGCATCATTTAATTTAGACTTCTGCAACTTTATAATACCCTAGTAAAATATTCCCTGTGTAGAAAATGAGTGTTTATCCAGTCAATTGGATTTCAGTTGGATTTCTTTGGGAAAAGGGAAAAGCCTAGTTGTAGAAAATTTTAACTTCTTCATGCAAACCTAAACTAGTCCCAAATTTGTGTCCTCATCAAAACTTGCAAGGAATAAGCAGCAGTGTAGTGAGAACAGAGAATATCTGGAACTATGTGGCAAATTGTTTTGATTTCCCTATATCAATGGTAATTACCTCCTTGTGTTTAGAAATCATTTTAATAATAGCATTCAAATCCTTTCTCCTTTAATTTTGACTACTGATTAGACTAAGATTTGAGCCTTACTTTGGGCATCCTTGTGTCATAAGCATATTGTTCCAAATGAAAGTAAATTGCAGTCATTTTTATGGAAAATACTGGAAATTTCTATATCTCACTAAAAGAATAGTAAAAAGATTACTGCCACTGACCAATGACAGAAATTAGAATGAAAGCCCCAGAAGGAGAAAAGTGGAAGAAGAGAGGTGTATTATTGTAAATGAGCAGTTTATCTCAATTAACCATTATATAAATTTAAGATGTATCCTTTAATCTTAAGATTATTTGAGATTAAAACTTTAATTAGTTTTTATCCTTAATAAAGACAGTACCTAAACCTTTAATCCTAGGATCTCATAGCCAATTAAAAAATGAATCCCTAATTTTCCTTTAAAGATATACACATATTTGCTTCCTCATTTACAGTTAGAACCACAGTGGTAGATATTCATTCCAAATCGTATCCTAAAAGGTAAGGAATTCTGTCAACAGCACATATGGTCCTTGTTTCTTATCCAGCTATTTGAAAACATATTTTTTATTTAATTATTAAAATAGCAGGGTATTAAAAATTAAAGTATATCATGCCTAATAATTAGAGTTTGGGTGAATGATACAATGAGTTTAACTTCTAGTTCTGAAAATAGTATGTTATGAAATCTTTCTGGTTTTTCAGCTTTCTAAAACTTTTGTTACTTCATATAAAAATAAAGATCATAGTAGCATTCCTTGAAAAGTGTTACTTTGAGTATTGAATTACATAATGCTTTTAAATGCTTAGCATCAAGAGCATCAAGAAGGAACATATTAGGCAGTCACTAATATCAGGTACTATGGTATTAATAAATATAAAAGACAGGAAGAGATACAACAGCTGAAAATAAACATAGCATTTAAAATATTAGTACTTATATATTTTAAATAGATATTGCTAAGTACTTTCTTTTATGCACTTATATGTATATATCTATTTGTCTGTACATAGACAGGTTGACATACAGAAAGTATATAGATACAACATACTCACTGTTAGGTTGTTATAAATGAAACTGCCAAGAGTCTAAAATAAGTCAAACTGATTCCTGGATGGTGGAAAGCATCAAAACCAAACTAAACACTGAGTTTATGCTGAATTCTAGGCAGCTGCATTATACAAAAGAAGCCCTAGATAAAGCCAAAGTCTATTAAAGCTGGGGAATGTCATAGGTCCCCCAAGTAATGATGAGAAGTGAGATGTTTACACAGCTACCCATGAGGTATAAGAAATAAACTCCACTTTTCCCAGAAGGACAACAAGTAAATTTATCTAAAATCTACAAATGTGTTAAGACAAAGAAAAAAGTCTCCTAAGAATTTATAACAACTTTTCACTGTCATATTTGCATTCTTAATTTATGTTTCTCATGTAATTAAAATAAATCTCAGATAAGGAATTGATGTTAAAATAGTTTGAGTCAGGGTCATCTTCAGGCTATTTTCAGGAGTTATATGAAATCCGCCTGGCAAAACTTTACTTCAAAATATACTTCAATGTATTATCTGAAATAAAATTCCAAAGAAAACAAAATGCTTGCCAATAGTCAGAAAGTAAACAGACTAGTCAAAGGTTCAGATCATGGAATTATTTAACACAGAATAAAGATATCTACATATAAAGTGTGTAAAGAATAAAATTAAATGTTAAAAATGATCAGGCAAAAAGCAATTGTGGAAAAGAAGCAAAATATTAGTAACATGGATATGAAACATAT
>CM035298.1:7504578-7577593 GCA_020226075.1 Hydropotes inermis | reverse complement strand
GTTGTAATAATTAAAAAGTCAGTGTATAAATCATTCAATCAATTAGACAGAGCTGAAGAGAGGATTAGGATTAGTGAACCATAGGAGATATGGCAGAAGTAATTATCTTTCATTGTTTTAATGTTCTCATACTCCCAGAAAAGACTGTTTACAGTCAAAGTATCAGGCAAATTCTAAACTACTCAAAAATCAATCGGCACCAGTTATTTCAGTGATCATGTTTCTGAAAGTTAACCAATCAATAACAGTCACATATTTTAAGGGTCAGCAAGTCTACAGGAGACTCAGTTAGGTAAGCATTCTTCTAGGCTAATGACAACCAACCTACCTACGATCCTGTACTAATATTATCTTCCCCCTAAATGCTTTCCAAAACCTCAAGGTTTGCTTTCCCATGAGACTTTGCTCTTTCAATGTAGCTCACTCTAACTTAAATACTAAATATAGTTATTTGGTTTCAGATGTTCAGTGTGTGTTCCGGTCATCAACATCTAGACTGCAACCTAGAAATGCAAAAATAAGAGATGTGAAAGACAGAGTGAGACTGTCAACTACTCAAATAAGGGATTTAGAAGAAGATGAGTGCAGAGAGTGTCAATGATCAAAGATATTGTGACTAACAATTTCTCAGGACTCCAATCTTAAAATCTAAGAATTCTAGCAAATCCCAAGAAATATTTTAAGAATCATCTAAATGCGTACTTCCCTGGCCATCCAGCGGTTAAAACTCCAGGCTTCCAGTGCAAGGATGTAGGTTAAATCCCTGGTGAAAGACTGAGATCCCACATGCCACATGGTGTGGACAAAAATAAATAAACAAATAAAATGAAATATTTTTTAAAAGAATTATCTAAATGTATTTTTCTAGGTATATATGACATACATAAATATGGAAAATACAGAAAGGACATAATAGAGCCTAAGGAATAGAAAAACAAAACCCTCCAAAATCACTCAACAGATCACCTACAATAGAATGGCAATAATACAGCAAAAATATGAATGAAATGATTTTCCTAATATTCCAATAGAAAATGTCTCTCACCTCCTATTTGTATAAAGTATATTTATCATCCTTTACAGACAAAATGTTTAACTCCCTGGAAAAATAGCATAGTCACTTTTATTGCAACTCATAGTCTCAAAATACATCAAGTAATGTTAGTTGATCAACATTTTCTAAAAGGGACTACAGTTGAGTGAGATGTAAAAATTACACTTTTGGCAATTGATAGATCAAGCAGACAAACATAAAACTCATAAAAGTATAAGAAAGTAAAAGGGTATAAATAAGCTTGATTTGGGGCTTCCCTGGTGGCTCAGAAAGAATCTGCCTGCAATGCAGGAGACATGGGTTTGATCCCTGGACCTGAATGATCCTCTGGAGAAGAAATGGACAACCAACTCCAGTATTCTTGCCTGGAGAATTCCATGGAAAACGGAGCCTGGTGGGCTACAGTCCATGGGGATGCAAAGAGTAGGACATGACTGAATGACAAACACAAGCTTGATTTAATGAGCACAGAATGTCAAATAAAGGTGGAATTAATTTTTCTAACACATTTATTGAACAGTTAGGAAAATTAACTACATCGTAGGACAGGAAACTAGATTATCATTTAAGGAATTGATAATATTCAGGACACATTATCCTATTAAGTCAATAAAGATTAGATTTAATTATAAAAGATGCTTAGGAAAAATCCACACATTTGAACATTAAAAAGCAAACTTCAAAATAACAGAATCAGGTAGAAATCAAAATTAAAAACTGAGAACTGCCAAAGAACTGTGTAACATGCCAGTTTTAAATTTTTTATTGTTTATATCTGTTTTTCATTCCGCTTAGAACAAGTTTTATTCAAAAAGCAAGTTTTTTCTATATACATTTTATCTGTACTTATATTCAAATCTCACATTTGAATTATTCATCATTAGTATGCATATATCAGAGAAGGCAATTGCACCTCACTCCAGTACCCTTGCCTGGAAAATCCCATGGACGGAGGAGCCTGGTGGGCTGCAGTCTATGGGGTCATATAGAGTCAGACACGACTGAAGCAACTTAGCAGCAGCAGCAGTATGCTGCTTTCACCATGCTGCTTTCTCTTTCAAATGGTTGTTTAGTAAACAAAGGGAATAATACTTTTATTATTTGAAAATCTGGTGTTTTCTATATTGTATAATATTCTATGTGGTACAGCTATGTAAATTCTATGTGTCATTGACTGTTTCCAAAATAAGAGAAAAAGATCTTGTGCCTGTATCTGAATAAGAAAATAAAAAACTAAAACTGGCAGCCAAAATGCTGCAAAGCAAAAATTAAAACAATTATAGACAATAAATGAAGAGGTAGCCAGAAAGCCCTTGAAGAATAATAAAGCAGAAATGGAGAATAATTAAACCTAAATTAAGTCAGTGCTTCAAAAAATTGAATGTACTGGACACTGGAAGACATCCATAGAGTATAAGGTCAATCCTCCATTGAGCATATTCACAAATTACATACTTGCCTTGGAATATTATCATCTCTAAAAAGACAAAAATCTTGTTTAAAAGATCACTTTTGCTGAATCTCTACAACAGCAGTTTTATATGAGGTTTCAAGGTTAAGACAGTTAATTCCACAAATTGGAGTGAGTTTTGAAGTATGTAAAGTTTTCTTGGCATTTTTCTTAAAAAATTGCAGATCATGGTCCTAGATTATGATTCTCCCACCACACTTTTGCACTCTCTCAAATTCAGATTTAATTTGCAACACTGGATAACTTTATCAAAACTTTAGAAAATTATTTTCAAAGTACAGTCTATCTTTATTTCTTGTGAAGAATTCATTTCCTAAGAGAACTCATTATTGATGATGCAGATGATATTTGTTTAAAGACTCTAGAGATTTTTCCATTAATTTAGTTGTATGGTTATTGTGAGCTTCCTTTTTGCTAAGACTTCCTTTTGCAGAGTTTCATATGAAGAACAAAAACATGTGAGCACATTAATGATGCATACAAAATAGTAAAGCAATATTTGGCATTTCCCTTAATTCAGCAATTTAGATAATACTATTAAATATGTTAAAAGTGTACTATTGTCATACAAAGAAAAATGAAAGTGTAAGATTGTCTAAGATGCAGATATATCTTTATAACTACTTTTACTTTTTCATATCCATGAGGTAACAAATGAACATCTAAAAAGAATAAACTTCCCTTAGGGGGGCAAAGCAAGTGATTTTTGCAATCACTTTAAATGAAAAATTTATTTCATTTAAATGTGGTTTTCAGCTGCATTTTTTTTTGTTCACTTGGAAAAAACTTTCAATGATTGAATTCCAAAAATCCATATTGCTTTACACATTAGTGATGCTAAGTTGAATATAATATCTAGACATGGCTACTGTGTCAAGAAAAGAAAGCTAAACTCAATTTTTTCCTTTTAGATATTCACCCACATAAATTTTAAAAAGGTGTGCCTAGCCGTTTGAAAGATAGTTACTACTTTTTTCTATTCTCTTATTGGTCATCTTGTGATAAATTGTGTGTATGTTAATTTAACAAAGAAAATATTCTCATATTAAAATAATAGGATTGAAAATAGCTGGGGTGTAAGTACCTTGGATATAAAATATCTATTTGCTATAGTAATTAATTGATCAATTTGCAGACATATTAGCATAAATAAGTATAAGTTAAGAATTTTCGAAGAGAGTTGCTTGATGTTTGGTTTGTCTGAAGTTTAGGTGATTATCTTAACATTTGCTAAGTCAAGAGACTGATCATTTTTCATTTTGTTAGTATAGCTAAACAAACTGGATATAGTGAGTTAGACTCAAATAGTACTCATAGATCTGGGTCAATCTGGCTTATTTTGTCTAGTAACTACTATAGAACATGTCTTGTTCTATTTTTCTTGAGTGAAGAAGTAAAAAAAAAAGTATGCTTTTTAAATCCAATTATGATAAACAGAAACAAATAGCTGTGAAAAAAATCAAATTCACAAAGTTTTCAGTAGGACAGAATAAAAATTAAAATAAATGTGGGATATCTGTGGAGTCTCACTCTTAGTTTGAAAAAAGTAATGCTTTGAAAAAGGTCAGGACCATCTTCCTTAACACACACACAAACACATGTACTTTTTTTTTTTTTAAGATAAATGGTATCAATTTATTATTAATTCAATCCAGGAATTATAGATTGATATTTGATAATAGACTCTATTGCTTGGAATAGACTATTAAGCTCATTTAATTCAGTGATTTACCGCATGGTTGGAACACATCTACTTTTTGTTGTTTATAATTTAAATAGAAATTAGTGCATTTTGTGTCAACAAAAAATTGGTACTTGCCAAGAAAAAACTGTACTTGGAGTACAAAATGAAGCAGGGCAAAAACTAACAGAGTTTTGTTGAGTATGCACTGGTCATAGCAAACACCCTCTGCCAACAACACAAAAGAAGACTCTACACATGGACATCACCAGATGGACAATACCAAAATCAGATTGGTTATATTAGTTGCAGCCAAAGATGGAGAAGCTCTATACAGTCAGCAAAAGAAAGACCAGGGGCTGACTGTGGCTTAGATCTTGAACTCCTTATTGCAAAATTCAGACTTTAATTGAAGAAGGTAGGGGAAACCACTAGACCATTAAGTATGATCTAAATCAAATTCCTTACAATTATACAGTGGAAGTGACAAATAGATTCAAGGGATTAGATCTGATAGACAGAGTGCCTGAAGAACTATGGTCCGAGGTTCATGACACTGTATAGAAGGCAGTGATCAAGACCATCCCCAAGGGGAGAAAAATGCAAAAAGGCAAAATGGTTGGCTAAGGATGACTTACAAATAGCTAAGAAAATAAGTGAAAGGCAAAGGAGAAAAGGAAAGCTATACCTCTCTGAAGGCAGAGTTCCAAAGAATGGCAAGGAGAGATGAGATAGCTTTCCTCAGTGATGAATACAAGGAAATAGAAGAAAACAATAGAATGGGAAAAACTAGAGATCTCCTCAAGAAAATTAGAGATACCAAGGGAACATTTCATGCAAAGATGGGCAGAATAAAGGACAGAAATGGTATGGACCTAATAGAAGCAGAAGAGATTAAGAAGAGTTGGCAAGCATGCACAGAACTATTTTACAAAAAAGATATTCATGACCCAGATAATCACAATGGTGTGATCACTCACCTAGAGCCAGACATCCTGGAATGTGAGGTCTAATGGGCCTAAGGAAGCATCATTATGAACAAAGCTAGTGGAGGCGGTGGATATCCAGTTGACCTCTTTCAAATCCTAAAAGATGATCCTGTGAAACTACTGCATATGATATGCCAGAAAATTTGGAAAACTCAGCAGTGGTCACAGAACTGGAAAAGGTCAGTTTTCATCCCAGTCCCAAAGAAAGGAAATGCTAAAGAATGTTCAAACTACCCCACAATTGCACTCATCTCAGAAGCTAACAAAATAATGCTCAAAATTCTCCCAGCCAGGCTTCAAAAGTATGTGAACCAAGAACTTCCAGATGTTAAAACTGGATTTAGAAAAGGCAGCAGAACAAGAGATCAAATTGCCAACATCCGTTGGATCACCAAAAAAGCAAGCGAATTTCAGGAAAAAAAAAAAGTCTACTTCTGCTTTATTGACTACGCCAAAGCCTTTGACTATGTGAATTGCAACAAACTGGAAAATTCTTCAAGAGATAGGAATGCCAGACCACCTTACCTGCTTCCTGAGAAATCTGCATACAAGTCAAAAAGCAACAGTTAGAACTGAACATGGGGCAATGGAATGCTCCCAAATTTGGAAATGAATACATCAAGGGTGTATTTTGTCACCCTGCTTATTTAACTTATATGCAGAGTATATCATGTGAAATGTCAGGCTTGATGAAGCACAAGCTGGAGTCAAGATTGCTGGGAGAAATATCAATAACCTCAGATATGCAGATGACACCATGCTTATGGCAGAATGGGAACAGAAACCCAGATGGGAGATGGGAATAGAGCCTCTTGCTGAAAGTGAAACAGGAGAGTGAAAAAGTTGGCTTAAAACTCAACATTCAGAAAAGTAAGATTATGGCATCTGGTCCCATCAGTTAATGGCAAATAGCTGGGGAAACAATGGAAACAATGACAGACTTTATTTTTCTGGGCTCCAAAATCACTGCAGATGTTGACTGCAGCCATGAAATTAAAAGACGCTTAATCCTGGAAGGAAAGTTATGACCAAGCTAGATAGCATGTTAAAAAGCAGAGACATTACTTTACTGACAAAGGTCTGTATAGCCAAGGCTATGGTATTTCCACTGGTCATGTATGGATGTGAGAGTTGGACTGTGAAGAAAGCTGAGACTGGAGAGTTGATGCTTTTGAACTGTGGTGTTGGAGAAGACTCTTGAGTGTCCCTTGGACTGCAAGGAGATCCAACCAGTCCATCCTAAAGGAGATCAGAAAATATGAATAGACTAATGGCCAGCAAATAAATTGAATCTGTAAAAAAAAAAAAAGGAAAAAAAAGGAAAAAAAATTCTGTGATGCACTGTCATGTCTAGAACAGCATAATGGGAAATATTAGACAAGTCAAATTCAATTCTGGCTACAAGAATTTGTCTAATGAATCTGGGCATTATTTTCCCTTGTTTTTTTAAAAAAAGGCAAATAGACATCAGAATTTTGCTTCAATAAAGTCAATATAGTTACAAGTATACATATTTTATTTGGCCTTCATGAACTTTGGCAGAAGATGAGTTTGCATCAGGTGGGTAGCCTATTGGGCAGAAAATAGGTGCAAAGGTGGATTTAAGCACTGGAACAACAGGATTCAGAAGTTATTTGGATGTGAAACTGTAACAGGAAAGAAATAAAATTGAATTTTGGACCTCTGTGATTAGGAAGATGGGGGTAAATGAAATACCTCATGTAAGATAATATAAGAAGGATATTGTGGGGAGGATGAAAGAAAGTGAAAGTTGCTCAGTTGTGTCCAACTCTTTGCAACCCCATGGACTACACAGCCCATGGAATTCACCAGGCCAGAATACTGGAGTGGATAGCCCTTCCCTTCTCCAGGGGATCTTCCCAACCCAGGGATCGAATCCAGGTATTCCACACTGCAGGTGGATACTTTAGCAGCTGAGCCACAAGGGAAGTCCAAAAATACTGGAGTGAGTAGCCTATCCCTTCTCCAGCAGATCTTCCTGACCCAGGAATCGAATCAGGGTCTCCTGCATTTCAGGGGGATTCTTTACCAACTGAGCTATCAGGAAAGCCTAATAAATGAGGTAATTCTCATTTTGTGAGTAGGATAAATGAGATAATTCTGGGTATAGCTTACCAGGTGGTGACAGTGGTAAGGAATGCATCTGCCAGTTCAGAAGACTCAAAAGACATGTGTTCAGTCCCTGGTTTGGGAAGATGCCCTGGAGGAGTGCATGGCAACCCACTCCAGTATTCTTGCCTTGAGAATCCCATGGGTAGAGGAGCCTGGCAGGCTACAGTCCATGGGGTCACAAAGAGTCTGACACGATTGAAGTGACTTAGCACAGTCCATGAGGTAGTTATGCCAAAGTGGAAACGCTATGCAATGACTTGGACATGTGCTACTACAGTACAAAACAAAGTTATTGATACTAATTTGCAAGTCTTAAATTTTTCAAAGGGGAATATCAGGAAATGAATGTGAGATCATATTCTCAGACCAAACCAATCTTTGTTTCAGAAAAAATATAATATATTGGATCAGAGTCAGGAGCACTAGATCTTAAGAACTGTTTCCTTTAAAGAAAAAGCATGGATTTAGAAGTTTCTGGGAATTTGATATAAAACTGAATATAAAGACAATAGCCTTCAGTAGTATATTTTCTCAAATTTGGCAGAATTATTCCTATGCAGAGACTATAACAAGTAGTTGTACACACTTTTTTAGTATTAAAGGGATAATAAAAACACATCACAGTGTTAATCTGTTCTTGTTCTATTTACACACCTAACTTTTATTAAGTTTGTGTTTTGGCAAAATAAGTGAGGGATGTGTGAACTGAGTGTTTTCCTGCCATCCTGTAAACAACTTAAAATGCTGCATGGAATGGATAAGAGCATCAGTGGCAAAAGAATAAAAAAATAAATATTTTGTTAATAACAACAACAACAACAAAATACCACAAATGAATTAAATAGGGAAAAAGACCCAGAAGAGAAGATAGGAAAGGCTGACAGTACTGAATAATGATGAATAGATCCTATGCATTTATATTAATTCTTTAGATTGTATTACTAGGAATAGTGAAATTGATAATGTTTTCAAATTATAAACAATGATTTGAAGAGTTGGTTAAGTACTTTTGTTGCCTGGGGAATTCCAAGGCAGAGTCTGGCAGCTACATGGGGTTGCAAAGTTGGATATGACTGAATGACTAACACATACACACACACACACACACACACACACACACACACGTTTAATTAAAATTGTCAAAGAATGAAATAAATGACTATATAAGGAATATTTTCAGTGAATTTTTCTGGATACTCTAGGAAGAAATCCTGAGATAATATGAGTAAACCTGGGTCTAAAATGGAAGTGCTGAGTGATCAGAAATGTAATAGAAATGAAGGTGATTCATCAGAAAGAGTTAACATTGAACCAAAGATAGCAGTCAGCATTCATCACAAAGAAACTAATACCAATCAAAATGTGAGCCCAGATTACTTAGACCGCCTCATGTTTTGAGACAAAGTGAAACAAGTTTTATGTAAGTCAGCCAAGTTTTAAATGTTAGCAATTAATTCAGTTTAACATTGGAGTGGAAGTTCTGATAAAAGGATTTTGTACAATTGAACCACATATATGAATATTAAGGGTGTATGTGTGTATAGAAACAATATAGTCTGCTTTTTGATTATATAATGCTTTGGATTCTATAAGGCAATCGAAAAACGAATAAGGTTCTTTGGTAAACATGCTTCAAAATGGAATGCATTATGCATTATGGGTCTAGTAGATCCGAATTTAACTGCTGTGTTGTTTATTAGCAATGTTTCATTGGTATTTTTTTCTTTTTTAGGAAGGAGAAAATAGAAATAATAATACAGTACATAAAATATTAAGGTTTATGGGAAAGGTGGTTTGTTGCTTTGTATATACATTGTTAAAATTAGCAAAATCCACTCAAAGAGTGGATTTAATGTGGCTAACAAAATTTAATTTTATAAAGTTTAATTTTTATATATGTCACATGATATTAAATAGCATCAATTTAAAATGCATATAAACCATATTTTGATAGCTGAGGTTAAATAATTAAATATGTAAGTACTGGAGAGGCGGAAGAAGAGAAAATAGAAAAATTTTGTGGTGAGGCCACTGGATATTGAAAAGACAGGGCACACACATTTTGGAAGCACAGAGAGGCGTCATGTGCTTTGTAAGTACTTGCAACCTAACTAGAAGTTATACTTCTGCGGTTCCCTTTCCTTTTCACATGTCAAATGGCAAAAGGATTTACAGTGACATTTTTCTGTGTTCGTAACTGATCTCTTTACAATCAATCACAGCAGGAGACTTGGTTGTTAGTAACTCACAGGTTATTGATACTTGGGCTTTAATGGTAGAAAATAGGCATCAAGGTACATAGAGTAATACGAGAATTTTGAGGGGTATAGTCGCAAGATGGGAGAAGCAAGCAGACATGATCTAAATGAGTACCTATCATATTTATAATCATAATGTATCTACCTACAATAAATAGTTCAACAGACTAATTGGCAATAGACTCTCAAATCAGCTAACATAGCACAATATGTACAAAGCTCTTTCAGTCATGAATAGCATCTCAGAAGACACCTGGAGTATTGAGCCCTATTAAAGTAAATTTTAAGAAAACAGATTTGGATTTCAGGAAAATGTGTGCAAAACACCTCTGAATATATCCACAAATAAAATTTTCTACACCTTAAAATAACAATAATAATAAAAACCAAATTGATAAAAACATATCCAGGTTTCATTTGGGGGCAGTGGAAATAGATTTTGTGCTACACTTTGAATTTTAAGGGTAGGAAAATTTTCAGCCAGGTGAAGTTGAGATTTGCCTGGACAGAAGGCAAGAAACCTCTTTAATTTTTTTCTCTTTAAAAAATCAATAATTGTAGTTTCAATCTTCTTTAAGGGAATCTAAATTCTTTTTCTTTCTGTCCAGAGAAATAAACTTTCTGTGGTCTCTGTCATATGATTTACAGGTTGCTGGCCTAAGACGTTGGGCAGCAAGTCAATAATCTCTTTTGAAAATCCTGCTGAGAGTGGGGATCATCTAATACAAAGCATTCATTCAGAATCAATCCACTATTTAGGAGCAATGTTCCTTCTCTTGCCAGAGCTACCACCTGGGATAATTTCCCTAGAGCTTCTGATAGTTTGTCATCAACACTCACTAGAGAATAAGAAATAAAAGACTGTAAGGGTATGAAGAATGGTTGGTATATGATGGTTCAATTATCTTGTTTCAACATATAGAAGGGATGAAACAGATGTCTGTGCTGGTTGGAGGCTAAGAAGAAATGGAGTGAATCATAAATTTGTACAGATTATCCTCTATAAGCAATCTCTTATATTTAAAAGCAAGGGGTTCTTCTTTAAGCTGGCTAACATTTTGTTGTTATTCTTACATTTAACTGATTTACTTTCCCATCTAACTAAATACACCCAAGAATTGAGAAATAACAAGCAAACTAATAGACCAGGCTTCCCTAGTGACTCAGTTGATAAAGAATCTGCCTGCTATGCAGGAGATCCAGATTTGAAAGAAAATTAGAGGTCTGTAATCAACAGTTTGTCCTGGATTCATTAACATAATTTACAGGGGAGATCCTTGCTCTGATCTATTTTGACTGTTATTTTAGACACAGTTAAAAGAAAATTGGTTTTCTGGTTACTCTTTTTTATATGAGTGTAAAAGGAACAAATTAGATGGGACATTGCTCTTATCCTGGTCACAGCAATAGCTCTAAGAAATTACAAAGTCACTAGCTCAAAGTAATTGCTAATGCTCATCAAAATAACTGTGAATCAGAATAACAAAAAGAAAGATGTCATTTTAAAATATTTTTATCAACATGGTATGAAAAGATAAATGATGCCTAAATATTTACGTTCATTATATAAAAGATTCAAAAAATGAATTTAGGGACAAAATTAAGTAGAGCCAAGTATAATTTCTATAGTTTAAACTGAACCATATGTAATTGCAAAAATATTGATTAAACATCTCCAAATATTAAGCATTAACACTTAAAAGATAATGTGAACATTCAAAATTCATCTATTATAGGAGCAAATGGGACATTTCAGGATAATATTGGAAATATACAACAATTGAAATACTTCAATAATAAGTCACCCCTATGAAAGCTCTATGTCTTTATTTTCTTGGGGTCCAAAATTACCACAGATAGTGACTGCAGCTATGAAATCAAAAGATGCTTGCTCTTTGAAAGAAAAGTTATGGCCAACCTAGAAGCATATTAAAAAGCAGAGACATTACTTTGCCAACAAAGGTCTGTCTAGTCAAAGCTATGGCTTTTCCTAGTAGTCATGTATGGATGTGAAAGTTGTACCATAAAAAAAGCTGAAAGCCAGAGAATTGATGCTTTTGAACTTGGTTTTGGAGAAGACTCTTCAGAGTCCCTTGGACTGCAAAGAGATTAAATCAGTCAATCCTAAAGGAAATAAATCTTGAATATTCATTGGAAGGGCTGATTCTCAAGCTGAAGCTCCAATATTTTGGCTACCTGATGTGAAGAACTGACTCAATGGAAAAAACCCTGTTGCTTGGAAAGATTGAAGGCAGGAGGAGAAGGGGATTCTGGAGGATGAAATAGTTGGATGGCATCACCGACTTGATGGACATGTGTTTGAGCACAATCCGGGAGTTGGTGATGGACAGGGAAGCCTGGTGTGCTGCTGTCCATGGGGTCACACAGATTCAGACATGACTGAGCTACTGAACTGAAGTGAACTGATGCAAGCTCCAATACTTTGGCCATCTGATGTGAAGAGCTGATTTATTGGAAAAGACCCTGAAGCTGGGAAAGATTGAGGGCGAAAGGAGAAGGGGGCCACAGGGCATGGGATGGTTGTATGGCATCACTGACTCATTTGACATGAGTTTGAGCAAACTCAGGGAGATAATGAAGGACAGAGAAGCCTGGAGTGCTGCAGTTCATGGGGTCACAAAGAGTCAGACATGACTTAACGACTGAACAATGACAATGCATAGAATCAATATTATGTTCACCTTATAAAATTTTCAGATTTTTACTTAATGTTAATAATAATTATATTTAAGAAAGTTTGACATTTAATATTAAAGTTTGACATGTTAATGTTAAAATTATATTTAAGAAAGTTTGACATTAAATAATGTTAAGATATATATATCTCAAATAGACTCTAATAGTAACTTTGGAAGCAAAATAAATTTTTAAAAAAATTTAAAAATTACACAACACAATGTCTTTGGTTAATTCAATTATCTTTAACATAAGAAAAATACTATATAAAAAATACCTGAATTAAGTCCTTTGAGACCCAATCACTCCAACCCCATAACTCTCAAATTGAAAATATTATTTTGTGCTACAGTATTGTCAAGGATGCCCGATTTCAGATTTGCTGAGTAACTGGGTTAAAATATTGTCTTTTGCACATAGTAAGCTCACTTGGTCTCAACTTTAAGATGTATTTAGTATCACCCTGGGAATTTTCTGGAAATTCATATCTCCATGAAAATATTTCAATTTAAAATGAAAACAAAGTATATGAAATTGAAAATCTCACATATGCTCCCTAAGAATGAAACTTAAGAACTGAGAGACCCATTTCCTGTAAATGTCTGAATAACAAAACATTAAGACATCTTCTCAAGGAGTGGCCAAGACGGCAGAGTAGGAAGAGCCAGAGCTCATCTCCTCTCACAAACATATAAAAATTACAATTATTTACAGAGTAACAAATTATGAGAAAGATTATAAGACTAGAAGAAAGTATCTTCTACAACTGAAGATACAAACTGGGAATTACAGTGAGAAAGGTAGGAGGTATAGAGAAGTTGTATAGTCAAGATCCATATCCTAAGAGGGCAAGCTCCAAACAGGAGGATCATTACAGTTAGCCAGAAACATGAAGAAAAATAGAGAGGGCCCAAATCAACAAAATCATAAATGAAACAGAAGTAACCACTGAGATGACAGGAAAACAAAGAAGATACTAAAAGATTAGTATAAACAAATATATGCCAAAAAACTGTCAACCTAAGAGAAATACACAAGTTCTTAGAAATGTATACCCTCCCAAGACTAAACCAGGAAGCAATAGAAAATATGAATAGACTGCCAGCAAAGAAATTGAATCTGTAAAAAAAAAAAACAAACAAAAAAAAAAAAAAAACTTTCTCAACAGACAAAAGTCCAGGACCACATGGTGTCATAGGTAAATTCTACTACACAATTTTAAAGAGTTAACATCCATCCTTCTCAAAGTAGTCCAAAATGTTGCAGAGGAAGGAACACTTCTGATCACTTTCTATGAGGCCTGATACCAAAATAAGAAAAAAAAAATATCAAAAGAGAAGAAATATAGGCTAATATCATTGAACACTGGGTGAAAAATTATTAGCCAACTGAATTCAGCATTATAAGGATCATATGTGATGATCAAGTGGAATTCCAGGGATGCAAAGATGGGTCAGTATCTGCAAAACCTGATGTGATACATTCCATTAATAAACTAAATAAAATTCATATGATCATCTTAATAAACACAGAAAAACTCATGATAAAATTCGACATCTATTTATGATAAAAACTATCAACAAAGTGGGTATGGAGAGAACATTCTTCAACATAATAAAGACCATATATGACATGCCCACAGCTAACATCATATTCAATGATGAAAGCCAAAAGCATTTTTTACAAAGTCTACAGCATAACATGAGTACCCACACTCATCACTTTTACTCAACATAGTACTGAAAGTTCTAGCCACATTAATTAGACAAGAAAATAAAATGAATCAAATTGAAAAAGCAAAACTGTTTCTGTTTGTAAATGACATTTTACTGCATGTGGAAAAATCTAAACATGTCACCAAAGGACTTGTGAATGAAATCAGTAAAGTTGCAGGATATAAAATTAACATGCAGATATTTGTTGCATTTATAGACACAGAAACTGTAAGAGGAATGAAAAAAAAATAAAGCTCTATTTACAATCATATCTAAAAGAATAAAGTAACTAGGAAGAAATCTAAGGAGATAAAACACTTCTACTCTGAAAACTCTATGATACTCATAAAAGAAGTTGAAAAGGACTTACACAGAGGAAAACTGGCTCATGAACCCAGGGCAATCAACAGATTGAATGCAATCACTATCAAAATACCAATGTCAGTTTTCACAGAACTAGCACAAATAATTCTAAACATTGCATGGAAACAGAGAAAATCCAGAACAGTCAAAATGATCTTAAGAAGGAAGACAAAGTTGGAGGTATCACTCATCCCAATTTCAAACTATAAAACTAAACTACAGTCATCAAATAGTATGGTAATAGCACAAAAACAAACACATAAATCAATGAACAGAGACCCCAGAAATTAACACACACTTTTAAGTACAATCAATCTATGACAGAGAGGCAAGGCTATACAATGGGGAAAAGACAATCTCCAAAAAAAAAAAAAAAAGAAGGTGTTGGAAAAGCTGGACAGATATATGGAAAATAACAAAACAGGGCTATTTTCTCAAGCACAAAATAAATATTTAAATGGAAGTCCTGCAATCATAAAACTTCTTGAAGAAAACAGACAATATGCTCTCTGACATTGGTCTTAGTATTATTTTTTCTGAACATGCCTCCTCAGGCAAGGGAAACAAAAGAAAAAAATGAACTAATAGGACTATATCAAACTAAAAGGCTACTGCATGGTAAAGGAAATTATTAATAAATTGAAGAAGACACCTACTGAGTAGGAGAAAATATTTGCAAACAATATACCCAATAGGCATTAATGCCCAAGACACACAGACAGCTTAACACACACACACACACAAAAAAATATACAATTAAAAAAATAGGCAGAGAATCTGAACAGGTATTTTTCCAAAGACAGCATACAGATGGCCAATGGGCACATGAAAAGAATCTCAACATAACTAATCATTGGGGTAATGTAAAGCAAAACCACAGTAAGATGTCACTGCATAAATGTCAGAGTAACTGTTATCAAGACAAAAACAAGTGTTGGTGAGGATATGTGGAAAAGGGAACATGTATAGTATTGGTGGGAATACAAATTGGGGCAGCTAACATGACACATAAATGGAGATTCCTCAAAAAATTAAAAATGCATTGCCCATACATTTTACAACTCCACTCCAGGGTATTTATTCAAAGAAAATGAACATGCTTATTTGAAAAGATAGGTGCAATTATATGCTCACTGGAGTATTATTTACAATAGCCAAATGGAAACAACAGAAATGTACATAAATAGATGAAGGGATAAATAAGAGGTGGTATATTGTCTATTATACAGACACATGCACACATATAATGGAATCTTAGCCATAAAAATAAAAAGAATGAAATCTTGCCTTTTGCAACAACATGGAATTGATTGAGAGTGCATTTATGCTAAGTCAGTCAGATAAAGCAAGACAAATACTATGCTATTTTACATATATGTGTAATCTAAGAAAAAAATGAACAAAACATATCAAAATAAATACAGTTATAGAAACAAAACAGAAGTTTATCAGAGGAAGGGAAGGTGGGTAGAGGAAATGAATAAGTGAGGGAGATTAAAAGGTGCAAACTTCCAGCTACAAGATAAATCGCTCATGTTTTGAGATATACATTATGGTAAATATAGTCAAATATAACTGCATAATATCTGTGTATGGCAACATAATGTAACTAGGGATATATAGTGATTACTTTGAAATATATAGAAATATCAAATCACTGCAGTAATCCCATTGAAATATGTAGAAATGAATCACTATATTGTGTAACAGGAGCTAACATAGTGTTACAGATCAACTATACTTCAAAAATAAACTCACAAAAATATAGATTGGTGGTTACTAGAAGAGGGGTCCTGGGGAGGCGGATCTGGATGAAAGCAGTCAGTAGGTACCAACTTTCACTTATAAGATCAATAAGTACTAGGGATGTAGTGTACAACATGATAAATATAATTAACAATGTTGTATGTGATATATTAAAGCTTTTTAAGCAAGTAAATCCTAAGAGTTCTTATCACAAGAAATTTTTTTTTCTAGATTTTAATTTTTATCTATTTGAGATAATGGATGTTTTCTAATCTTTTTATCATGATAATCATTTCATGATGTGGGTCAAATCAGTGTGTTGTACACCTTAAACTTTTTACAGTGCTGTATGTCAATTATATCTCAATAAAACTTGAATTAAAAAAAAAAAAAACCTCATCTCCTGGCCAATGAACATCAGGCAAGAATCTCTCGCTATTTTTAAGCTAATAAATTTTTGCTGCTTGGATGCTGGCTAGACTCTCTGCCACCCTCTGCCCTCCACACCCATAGACACAGCCCACACCAACCCTCCAGTGAACTCACCAGTCACTTGACACAGAATGTTTTCCCAATTGCAATTCCTCTACTGTTCCTGAGTAACCTCAGTTTCTGGTAATTTGACCTTGCCTCAGTTTATCTTTTTTTTTTAGTTTGACAAATCCCACAACTCTCAGAGAGTCTTAGAAAGCAGTTAGAAATGGGTGCTCATCAATCAGCACTTTAAACTATATTCACAAGAACTCACGATGCAAAAATTCAATGGTTTGCAAAAAGCTGCTCCAGGTGTGTCTCTTTGGTGAAGTTAAATAACCACATATGCCCCCATTTATAAAATATGAAAAAAAAATCATGGCATATCTCAAGGATTGCTTGTAGCATTAAATGACATAATGCGTGAGTTCAGTCACTCAGTCGTGTCTGACTCTTTGTGACCCCATGGACAGCCCATTGACCCCATAGACTGTAGCTCAACACGCTCCTCTGCCCAGGAATTTTCCAGGTAAGAATTCCGGAGTGGGTTGTCATAATACATAAAGCGAATTTAGAGCAGTACCTAGCATGAATGAAGCACTCTATCAAAATTATGTATTTTGGGTTCTGGTTGTGGTAATTTTAAACTATACCTAGTGATAAAAGTAATAGATTATGTCTCCTCCTTTTTTAGAAAACGATCAACATCTTTGTGAAAAGACTTTAAGGGAAGTTGGATTCAGATCTGGTTTTTGTTGGGCAAAATGGTGAAACATTAAAGAAAATGCTTGAGGGAAGGAAATAGTCTCTTAACCCGATTGCAAAAGTTCTGAATAGCCTGATGGTTTAACTGGAAATATGGGAGCATTAGGTGTATATTTTAAAACAAAAGAATCATTGATCTACCATAGTCTCTTATTCTTTTGATAATACCTTTAATTTGATTTCATTAATTTCTTTCACTCCCACCCCCACCTGCCAAAACTCCAATATGAGATTAATAAAAATGATTGTTATCTAAACATCTATATAAGCACTTCTGGAGAAAAGTCACCTCACTGTGTAATATTGACACTGCTTGGAAAGAAACTTTGTAGGTGCATTAGTCATATTGACTAATAATCACAGTCAAAGTCATTAGTCATATTGACCCTGAAAAAATGTAAATAAGCCTGATGGTGAGGAATGATTTATTTAAAGCCTTCAAATCAAGAAGAGTTAAAAGAGTCAGATATTTTAGCAACCTTGTATACCTCTCTAGGATGCTTTTTTTATTCTTTCTTGTGAAGATCATGGCCACTGACAGATCTGGGACAAATATTTAAGTTACATGAACAGAGAAGCAAAAAAAAAAAAAAGTTTCCCCAAGATAACTCCAATTAGAAATATCTCAGAGAATAAATCTGATTGCTTTAACTTGTCATAAAATTGCCCATATAGTCTCTCAATGACTATTATTATTATTACAAATTTGTAGGCTATGACCTTTCTAAAATCATATTATTCTCGTCTATTTTTCTACATCAAATACAATATAAGCTTTACCAGGAAAAGAACAGTCTTGTAAAGTCACCATTAAGCCTCTCAAGCTTTGAACAGGGTCTAATAAGTAAATAGTAACTAACTATATGGGGAATTAATGGGTTAAGGATATTAAAACTAAAATAAAAATAATTCAAAATTTTCTGCAGGTATGATTCTGAAAAATTTCTATTTCTGATGATAATTTCCTATTACTGATGAGAGTTTATAATCTCAAAGTTGACTATTTTACTTCTTGCATTTAGGACCTCCATCAAATGATTTAACAATTTCTTTAAATGCCTGGATTATTGTAGTGCTACATCTACAACCTCATTATCCACTTAAATTCTTCTCAGAACTAAGCATATATATTGTTACCACAAAAAGCTGCCTGTGGGTTTGATGGAGCATGTGTTAAATGAAAGGCTGTATTCACATGGAATAAAATGACTCAAGCATAAAGCTAAAATGGGAGCAAAACATACTTTGACCTATGTTTTTTTAAAGTTCGCTAAAGCCAGATTAGTTCATGATATTCTGTTTGACATTTCTCTTCCATTTTCCATTAGGATTTCTTTATAAGACTTTTAGAGGAAAGTGACATATGGGAGAAAATACAAGTATGTAATAAGAATGTGTTCCTTGCCAGTTTAAATTATGCCCTGTCTTTGATTTATTTAAGCAGAGTATAAAATGTGGTATTCTGAGAAAAGAATTTCTAATAACTTTCTAAAAGAATAAAATTATAATATAAATAGATAAAGAAAGAACCTTGGCTTCTAAAGTAAAGAAATGAACTTTTAATTCAAGAAAAATATAAAAAATTGCTTTGTTGTGCTACAGAACAATAAACAGGATTTTTATTGAGCTATCAATAATACCAAAGGCTGTTATATTCAAATATTCAAAACAAAAAACATTATCCACTATATGTATAAACAAACATAGTTTTCTTCTAAACGTATGTGTTTTTGTAATATGTGTAAGAATGCATATTTATTTACAGTTTTGTTAAAAATAACAAACTATTAATACACTTAGAGAAATAAAAAGAATGTGCTCATGTAACAGCTATAAACAAATGCATCTGAATAATATTGATGCTGATCCAAGTCTTAACTTACAATTATTTAGCATTTGTATCAAAAAGAGAAATTAAAACTTTAAAAACATAAAAAACCATTTAGTTATTATTATTTTAAAAGCAAAGTGTAAGTTTCAATTTCCCTTTGCTGAGAAAGTGTATGACATTAATCCATAATTACAGGTGTTGCTCTGCCATAATTGCCAGTGTTAATTGAGTGGCTATGGAAATAACTGATCTAAGAAGTAAGGATGGTTATGAATCAGCCATCTTAGATACTTGTAAGCTAGACTGTTTCAGCTTTGACAGAGCTGTTGATTCTTACTGAGTCTATGCTGAATGCATTTAATTGCACACTACTTCTCCCTTTAGTCATCAATTTAATTCATCCAAGGTAAGTCGCTCCCTAATAGTCCATGAAAAGCTATTGGTCTTCTGACGATTTTTGTGGGCTTGTAGAGTTTCATTAATTTCTCAATGTTGATATTCCAGAGTTAGCAATGTGTTTGATCCTCCCTAATCAATGACACATGACAGTTAGAGGGGAGCAAACAAATTGCTAGAGGGAGCCAAAGGGAGTTATCATTCATTTGCTGTCCAGCCAATGGTACATTTTACTCAATGATGTCGTAAGACTGACAAATTTTATCTGAGGTGCTGTGGGAATTCCACAAATTCTACAGTTTCTCAATTCTGAATTATTGGAGTGGTATATTTTCATTAAAAAACTAAAGAGCTGGATAATACTATAATTACTTTTAAATGTAAATGTATGTAAAACTATATATCATATATAAATAGAAGTGTATATAAATATACTATAAATACAACTTTTATAAAGATATTAGATTTTTAAGATTTGATTTGATGATATTAAAGTGATTATGGGACTTTATGGGAAGGTAATGAAAATCTGCCTGGAAAATCCCATGGACAGAGGAGCCTGGTGGGTTGCAGTCCATGGGGTTGCTAAGAGTCGGACACGACTGAGCAACTTCACTTTCGCTTTTCACTTTCATATACTGGAGAAGGAAATGGCAACCCACTCCAGTGGTCTTGCCTGGAGAATCCCAGGGACAGGGGAGCCTGGTGGGCTGCCGTCTATGGGGTCGCATAGAGTCGGACACGACTAAAGCCACTTAGCGGCAGCAGCAGCAGCAACAATGATAATATGCAAAATAACCAATTTTCCTTTGTATGCTGCTCTTCATGAGGCACACTTCTGTAAGTTATTTGGCTTATTTTGGTGGATGGCCATTGAGATGGAGAAAGTGGTCATATTAAGGAGAAATACAAGACACACAAGCACAGGAATGAGTGCTGGATTGAACATGGGGTGAGCAGAGGAATGTCACAGCTTCCCCTAAGCTTATTTTGTCACACCTGTCTACGTGGTGATGGCTTTCAGTAGGACACTGAAGAAGAAAATTAGATTTAAGAGGAATCATGAGTTTATTACTGGATATGTTCAGCTGCCATTGAGGCATTAAAGTGAAAAGGTGGAAAGAAGAAGTTATCAGTTAAATTTTTCAGATTCATGTTTACCAACTTTAGTAAAGATTTTGGCTCATATAAAGGTGCAAATTATTCATATTACAAGGCCATGGGAAAGAGCGGTAAACACATTTAGTATCTGCCCTGCCAAAGTATATTGTCTTATGACATTAAACATTACCATATATCATAATTCTTCATTTAAGAAAAGCAGATAAAATCTTACAGAACCATGAAAAACAAAAATGTTCCTTAAAATGTCAGCTTTTTAGAGTACATGGTAAGAAACTCCCATTTTATTATTTTCAATAGCTACCTATTTAACTGCCAAATTTAGTTAAGAAACTTCTAATATTCACTTTCTCCAAGGAGGCAAATTGTAAAACTTTAGAATAGAAAGGCTCCCTAACTCTCTGTTATCTGTTCCTGGATTTTCTTCTCCCCTCCATATTTATATTCCCTCTTACAACTAAGAAAACCTAATTCACTGCTTCTCACAATCCTACAAAGCTAACATATAAAAAATACTGTATACAGGATCACCCAGAGAGGACATGTCTTTTTGTCCTAAACCTGGAAGCATTTATTTAGGTATTTTATGAAATCAAAGTACTTTCAAAAATGTTAGAAAAGAATCGATGTTACATATTATATGAGCTATTAAGCATTCTTTTAGAAAGGTTTGGCTAAGTGCTAATTAAGTGCTCTGTTGATTCACTTTCCTGAGGGTTTTTTCATTCTTCAAAGCAGAATCACCTGAACATAATACAGTTGCTATTTAATACTTCTGCTATTAGCAGTTCAGAAACATTATCATCTGAGTTTGAAAAGAAATTCATATAGATCAAAAGAAAATGCTATCAGATCATAACACCAATTAAATAACAAACTCACCCTGATAAACTATTAGTAACTTTCTGCAATTACCAGTGAATTGATCAAACTGAAACTAATTCAATAAATTACAAAGTCCTACAATTATTCCTACCAATTGAGTAATGGGCTACATATGGGAAAAAAATTCAACAAATGCTCTTCTGTCAGCTTATTACAAGAGATGAATATTACTTAAATTATTTTAAATGCCGTTCCTAAATTTATATGTAATTATTAAAACATATCTTTTCTTTTTTTTAGAAAGGCATTGCAAAATATATTTAATATTACTGACTCATTATTCATAAGCTATGTATAGAGAACCTCCTATGAGGTGGGTATTCTGTTAATTACTAGGATATGATATTGATAAAGATGTATATTGTCCCTGTGTCCATGGAGGTGATCTTTCTGCAAAAGGGTGTAGACAATTAGGTATGTAAAGATAATAAAAATAAAGATTAACAGATTATGATTGAGAAAGTATAAAGAGCTATGGGCATTTACAGAATGAGCACCAAGTAAGTCTGGGGATTAAGGGAGGACAAGAATAATGATAACTTCTCAATACTGTATTTTGGGGATAGTAATCCAGTTATGCTTTACTCATGTTAAGTTGCTTTCTTTAGTTTTTGTTGCTGCTCTTCCCCATTATTTTATCTATTCAATTGATTACTGAAGAATGACTTGGTATCACAGATTTAAAGTTCTTTATCTGTGACTCTTCCACCTTAAGTCCTTGGCACATACTGGGCAGAACTCCAATTGCCAGTAGCTATATTTCTTTGCCTGAAGAGTTCCTTTGGATTTTTTGGAGTCATCTTTTCCACCATTACAGTAACCTGGAAAAGCCAAGGGGTCAACATTCATGTGAAACAGCTCTCAACTAGTAATGACTAGAAGTTTTTACACCCTCAGCTCCCTCAACCCTTAGGGGAGATAATTCTGACTCAGGTGTCCTACACTGAATGTAGATTCAGATTGGAGTTCCCCATCAGAGAGGTTTTTGTTTGTTTTGTTTTAATCCAGGGATACATTTGCATAACTGTTAACACTCTATTGTCTGTCTTCTCTTTCCAGTCTTATTTCCACATCCCCATACATGTATTTCCTAGGACCCTCCCTAATAAACTCTTTACTGTAATACTTGACAGGAGATATGCTTCTGGGAAATGGCAACCCACTCCAGTATTCATGCCTGGAAAATCTCATGGACCAAGGACCTGGTAGGCTACAGTCCATGGGTCACTAAAGGGTCAGACACTACTAAGCAACTTCACTTCAACTTCACAAATACAAAATAGACTGTAAACTGGTGACTGTATTTTTTCATGAGTTTGATCATTTTCTGTACGATCCTTGACATTGTGAATTGGCTAATTTGTTTAAATCTTCTCACACATTTTTTGTACTGTAGGTTTGATATTTAAGTATTGCCCCTGGCTACTCTGTACATAATGAGTGTGTCTGTCATTTATTAAATATTGGTGTATTGGTATGAATTTTCTAGAAGGAAGCAATTATGTGATTTGATTAATTTTTCTACTAGTTAAAAGGAGTAAATATATGTAAAACATGTATTTACTATATATTATATAAAACATATAAAATACCTATATAAATGAGCTGTTTTATATCCTAGGAGAAATGAGGAACCAAAGTGATAGGTCAGTTAATGCAGGTAATATTTTTTTGCTCACTGCTCAATCTCCTACACTCAATATGAGATTAGTGCTTAATAAAAATTAATAAATATTTTATAAAAGAATGTCATAAGATCAAAGAATAGTCACTGAAACTCTTTCTAAAGATAAGACAGCACTGCAAGATTTGAAACTATGCTACTGGCCATTTCTGTTTAAGAAAAATGTGCTTTTCATCAGCGTCAGTGCGTACACAACTTTAAAAACATTAGGCGTGTCAAACAAGTACACAAGCTATTTGAATACAACACAGGGAGCTCATGTTAAATGATTATCAGAATAAAGCGGTTTGGGATTTATATCACCTATAAGACACCTTGAGTTGAAAGAGACATGATACAAGCAGAGCCCATGCTGTTTCCAGTGGTACAGTAGTAGTTAGTGTAGCAAAAGGTTACTGCCATTCATTTAAACAAAATGGGTATTTTATGTACCTTCACTGTCAGACAAGATGCAGTTGAGCAATGCTTTTGTCGAATATTATAAAGGGCATGAGTGATGGGGGTGAGGGATGAAGCAAGAAGAGAGAAAAAGCTATTTCATCTATTGATAGCCAACCCTAGAGACAGCTATTCTCTTTCGAGCATAGTATCAAGTGACTTTTCAAATGACCCCGGCTCATTCTTCTAAAAGAAAATCTTTCTAGGTGGGTAATTCAAGCATTTATTATCGGCTCAATGGGGAACTGAAAAAAAAATAGGGTTTCCTTGTAATGTGCCATTTTGCTTCCTTCAGAATGAAGGGCATTGGAATTCTTATCTTTGCTAATAAGGTGCCCTGTTTGGAAGTATAGTTGTTTATAGTAACATTAGTAACATAACTAATAGCTACTCTGTTACTAGTCTCCTGCAATTAACTACAGGAGCTGCAATTAACCAGCCTCCTAGGGTGACCTGAAGATTTAAACAGATTTTGATTGCCTTTTCTAATGCTTTTACCTATAACTATAAAAGGATATGTTATTGAAAATAACTAATTGACATATGGTTTTGAGCAATAATATCAGTAACTAACAATTATCACAGCCTAGATTGAGTAAATACCTTATACTAGAAGTAAATACATTATAAGAGACTTTTCAAATAGTTTGCATTTACCTAATTTTATCCTCACACCTGCCCATTAAGACTATTATCATTATTCTCATTTTAAAGACAAGAAAGCTAAGTCTGAGAATGTTTAAATACATTTTTCATAGCCAAAACAACTAGATAGTATGACTATTACCCATTCTGATAAGAATAAATAGCTAAATGACTTATTTCCTGGGATCATAAAAATATTTTTAGTTTTTTTTTTTTCTTATGCTTCTAAAAGATTTAAGAAACAAGACAATTTTGGGCAAGGTTTAATGACTGTCATTATTTAGTCACTAAGTTGGGTCCGACTCTTTGAGACTCCATGAACTGTAGCCCACCAGGCTCCACTGTCCATGGGATTTCTCAGGCAAGAATACTGGAGTGACTTGCCACTTCCTTCCCCAGGAGATCTTCCCAACCCAGGAAATGAATCTGCATCTCCCACATTGGCAGGAGGATTCTTTACCACTGAACCACCAGCAAAGCAAGTTTAATGATGCCACATGCAAAATCACTTCTATCCATTCACACATGGGATAGAAATTTCAGCAGCATACTAGCACGTGTGCATCACTATCTGGAAAGATGCGTCCAAGTGAAATTGCTTCTGTCATGTCCGACTCTTTGCAACCCTATTGGCTGTGGGCCACCAAGCTCCTCTGTCCTGGGGTTCTCCAAGCAAGAATACTGGAGTGACCCGTACCTTCCTCCAGGGTATCTTCCTGACCCAGGGATCGAATCCTGGTTGCTTACATCTCCTGCATTAGCAGGTGGGTTCTTTACCATAGTGCGACCTGGAAAGTCCATCTGCAAAGGCATAAAATCTTTACCTGTGAACAGGAAACAGAAGCAGGTCAAATGTTAATTTCTGTATGGACATCTAATTCAGAAAGCTCTAGCAGAAGAATAAACTGCTTTACTGCATACATTTTTTAGTTCTGAAAAGCCAACTGAAAATATTTTTATAATATCACACCCAAATGTTCTTCACTGGGTTCACTTGAGGGACTAATGTAACTAAAATATAACAAGTATCATTAACTTTTAAACAAACTCATTTTTTTCCATGAATAAAAGACTGTTACAGAATATTTGGTAGAAATCTGATGTGGGTATGTGAAAAATGAATCCTAAAAGACTTATCTTGTCTCTTAGGGAACATAAAACTGATAAAGCTGGCTGTTCCCTTTTCTGGATCTGATTCTTAATGCCAAGAATGTATTAATTGATGATGTCATGGCCCTGATTACATGAATGTTTATTTTGAGTAAGACAGAATTGCACAGGCATTTTAATGATGTTCCAGATCTGAGAAAGCCAGGAGTGTATTAACCAATGTATTTCATAATCATATTATAAAAGAGTGATAATGTGTATAAATATGTTCTGACATATCTGACACAAGATAAGGTCAGTAACTTTGCTATTGTCATTTTTGCTAATTGAATAATAATCATAGTCAAGAACTGGATATTACTTAAGAATGAAAGCCATGATGGAAGAATGGAAACAATAAAAATTGAGAGGATATGAAACTAGTAGAATCAAAAGAAGAATGAGGAAGTAAAGAAGGAATGGATTAAGAAAATTCACAGTTAATTTGGAATATGGTAACTTTTATGCAAATTGACTGTCAAATACATCCTATGAGCTGAAGCAGAGCTCCTTAAATGTGCTAAGCTGTACCACACAGACAAGGAGAGAGTGATGGTACCATTAGAAGCAAATAACCACCACTGTGTACCACTGGCTATGGAGGAGAATGATGAGATTCATCTGTTGAGCATCATTCATTCAATAAGGAAGATATTTAAAGATTTTGTAGGAATGATATAAAATTCTGCCTTTTTTATTATCAATATACATTATAAAATGAAATTATTTTAAATTATCCTCAGCTACAATGAAATGCATATGTCTGAAAAAGCAACATGTGATGGTGGCTGCAGACATGAAATTAAAAGACACTAGCTCCTTGGAAGACAAGCTATGACAAACACAAGCAGCACATTCAAAAGCAGAGACATCACTTTGCCAACAAAGGTCTGTATAGTCAAAGATATGGTTTTTCCAGTAGTCATATATGGATGTGAGAGTTGGATCATAAAGAAAGCTGAGCACAGAAGAATTGATGCTTTTGAACTGTGGTATTGGAGAATACTCTTGATAGTCACTTGGACTGCAAGGATATCCAACTAGTCCATCCTAAAGGAAATCAGTCCTGAATATTCATTGGAAGGACTGATGCTGAAGCTGAAGCTCCAATACTTTGGCCACCTGATGTGAAGTGCCGACTCATTAGAAAAGCCCCTGATGCTGGGAGAGATTGAAGGCCAAAGAAGAGTGCAGCAGAAGATGAGATGGTTGGATAGCATCACAGACTCAATGGGCATTAATTTGAGCATACTCTGGGAGATAGTGAAGGACAGGGAAGCCTAGTGTGCTGCAGTCTATGGGGTTGTAAAGAGTCAGAATAGACTTAGTGAATGAACAACAACAGATTAATTAAATTGTGTACCTCTCTGAACTTTGATTGATTTGGCTTAGAAATAACTCAAAAAGAAACTTTTAAAACAGTTGATTGACAATAGGAATCAAATTAAGGGTTCTTGGCTCACATGTGGATTAGTTTCCATCATGTTAATGTAGGAAAGAATTGTGTTGTGGTTCAGATGCCACAGACTCTCACTATTTGGACCAAGTGTAGGTAGATTTTGTTTAGTAAATGTTTCTTCTTTTATTGTACACCCTTAAAAACATTCCCAGAGATTTTTTACATTTTAAAAAATAATTTTTATCATTTCACTAGGGAAGGGACCTAGGAAGTTCTTCATGTTGGCATATAGGCAATAAATCCCTCAGTTGAGAGTCATTTCTTTAAAACAAAAATGCATTGTAATCCCTTTCCAAAAAAAAAAAAAAAAAAACACCTGACACTTTTAATTCTTAGCTAAAAGTTAACCTTCATAGTTTCTGGCATCTTCCTCCAGACTTTCTGTAGATATGAATTTGCCTATATATGATACCTTTTATAAGAGGAATCATATAATGTTTGTCCCTTTGGGTCTGAATTATTTAACTTAGCATAAAGTTTTCAAGGTTCATCCACATAGTAGCATGTGTCACAATTTCAGTTCTTTTTAGGGCTCAGTAATATTCCATACTATGTATATACTGTATATTGTTTATCCATTCATCTATTGATAAATTTCAGGTAATTTGCAATAATGCCCACTGCTTTTTCCATGGGTGTTTCTAGTTATGTGTCTCTAGTTATGGAGAAAGAGACAAGAAAGTCTTTCAGATAACCTCCAAATGGGTTGAAAGAGACATACATGATCACTTGCAAATAAGGTCTTCTTTACTCCTTCCAGTTCTAAGAGGGGAGCTGAGAACCAGGTTGCCACCACTTAAGAATCAAGACCACCAGGGAGGGTGCCAAGGGGAATAAAAATACCACAAAACATCGTACTACTTTGAAGATGACTGTATATTAATTGGGCCTTTGTTTCATTGCCACAAACCTTTGATTGTTTTCTAGAGTTCCTACAGCTATGGTAGGTTTTTGATGAGAATGAGAACTTGGAGATTTATAATCTGCCTTTTGGCTGATGTTACCCTTCACATATTTTAAATTAAGTGCTATAGCACTAATATATATTTTTTAAAACAAAATGAAAAGAAACCTGTATATATTCTTGGTGTATTAACCAAAAAAAGTAGGGAAAAACCATAAATTTTCCCATTATCTCTTGATTATTTTAAGTTTCTTGTCACAGGACAGGTTATCATAGGCCCCATCATCCCTTTGCTTTGAGTATATATGGCTTTCCATGTTAATGACTTTTCTTAGACAAAGGAGTGCCTCTGAGAGTCACTGCCCCAAAAGGAACTGAAAGAATAGGAGATGGTATTGGGGAGTTTTCAAAAAGAATGACTATAGAGCAAGCACAACAAGAAAATCTTGTAATAGAAACCCAGATCTTTTATTACTTCCCTCCTTCTAGTCACATCTTATTTCTCATTGTTTCATTTCATTCTATGACTGGAAGATGGAGCAGGAAAAGGTGGATGACCAACTTTTAATAGTTCAGTTAGTTTACTCTTCTTGGAGATATGTATCTAATACTGAATATTCTCTGTCTTGGTGAAACAGGTTGACCACTATAGATACTTTTTATCTAAATTTTGTTTTTTTCAGTCAAAACATGTAAGTTGCAAACACTGACAATTTGTGAACATTTGGGAAACTTTTGTTGTAAATAAGTAAGGAAAAATAAAAGCATCTAGTGAGATATTCCTACAATATAGGCTACTTCCCTCATTAATTCCAACACCAAAATTAAGTAATTACATATGTAATGCTAGTTTAAAGGTAAGATACAATTAAAAACATAAAATATTGCCATAATACATGAGTAGGATTCTACGTAACAAACTGCTACTGTCATGAAGAATATTATGATCAATACTATATCTCCAGATATAGAACCACTCCAGAATCAGTGGTTCATTTTCAAGTAATATCATCTTATAACCAAGATAAAACTGTATATTTAATATGTGTGTCCCAAAATCAGGCCATAATCTTAACCAATTACTCTGGAAAACATATTTCTCAGTACTCTGTGGCATTTTTCCTCCTGAGAATATTCCCAGTTTAAAAATGAAGACAAAATTTAAAAATATTATTTTCATAGAATTAGCTATAGATTCGTATTTTTTGCATAGTATATATTTATATGGCAGGAATTGAGCTGTGTTTTCAGAAACTAAATTTTACCATTTAGTTCTTTTTAAATTGTCCATACTGAAATATAATCACACTTCTTGATGTCTTACTGAGCTCATGTTATAACAATCTTTTCTCTTTTTTTTGTATGTTTATACAAAGGCTGTAATTTAGTATGAAAATTCAATTCCTTGGTCCCCAATTTAAGAATTGATATAGAATATAGACGTTGTTTTAAAAGTGTCAGCTTCAAAATATTCAGACAGAAAACAGTGCCAAAAATCTAATAACTGTTGTATGATATTTAAATGAATTTGATGGGCTTTATAAGGCATTTAATCTCTATGCTTGTGTCTACATGATACAAACCATCTGGCTGAAAAACCAAAAAACTTAGTTAGTCATCTGGGGATTTCATTTAAGTACTGGATTTATCCAAAAAAATGAATAAATTTAACTTATCTTTTTAATTTGAATGTCATGTCTGTATAAGAAATTGCTATTGTTACAAAATATTCAAGAATTTGCTGAAACATAAATCCCCAAAATTAACATTTTCTGTATGATATCATTTCTAATGTAGACTTACTTAGGCTTACATTTTTGGTATTACTCTTCAGTAAATGCTCACTGACTATACTTTTAAAATAATTTCTAGTATTAAAAAATGTTATAAATACACAAATGCAGCATCCATTTGAGGCAGGCTCTAATACAGCGATATATAACTTTCTGTAAAATGTTTTATTTTGTAATATTTATATATCCAATGCATTCAGAAAAGTTAATCTATGACATTTGAAATAATTGTACTTGAACATTAAATATAAATTATGTTAAAAATAATTACCCTGACATTGTTGTTGTGGCTGTCAATCAATTGTGTCTGACTCTTTGCAATCCCATGAACTGCAGCACGACAGGCATTCCTGTCCTTCACCATCTCCCAAAGCTTGTTCAAACTCATGTCCATTGAATCAGTGATGCCATTCAAATATCCCAGCCTCTCTCCTCCCTTCTTCACCTGCCAGAAATCTTTCCCAGCATCAGGGTCTTTTCCAATGAGTCAGCTCTTCACATCAGGTGGTCAAAGTATTGGAGCTTCAGGTTCAGCATCAATCCTTCCAATGAATATTCAGGACTGATTTCCGTTAGGATTGACTGGTTTAATTTCCTTGCTGTCCAAGGGACTCTCAAGAGGCTTCTCCAATGCCAGAGGCAAAAGTGTCAATTCTTCAGCATTCAGCTTTCTTTACTGTCCTACTCTCACATCCATACATGAATACTGGAGAAACAATTTGACTATATGGACATTTGTGGGCAAAGTAATGTCTCTGCATTTTAATATTCTGTCTAGGTTGGTCATAGCTTTTCTTCCAAGGAGTAAGTATCTTTTAATTTCATGGCTGCAGTTAATATCTGCAGTGATTTCGGAGCCCAAGAAAATAAAGTTTGTCACTGTTTCCATTTTTTCCTCATCTATTTGCCATGAAGTGAAGGGACCAGATGCCATGATCTTTGTTTTTTGAATGTTGAACTTTAAGTCAGCTTTTTCACTCTCTTCTTTCACTTTCATCAAGAGGCTCTTTAGTTGTTCTTCACTTTCTGCCATAAGGGTGGTCATCTGAATATCTGAGGTCACTGATATTTCTCCAGGCAGTCTTGATTCCAGCTTGTGCTTCATCCAGTCCAGCATTTCAAATGATGTACACAGTATATAAGTTAAATAAGCAGGGTAACAATATACAGCCTTGACGTGCTCCTTTCCCAATCTGGAACTGGTCCGTTGTTCCATGTCCAGTTCTAACTGTTGCTTCTTGACCTGCATACAGGTTCTTCAGGAGGCAGGTAAGGTAGTTTGATATTCCCATCTCTCTAATAATTTTCCAATTTGTTGTGGTGCACATAGTCAAAGGCTTTTGCATAGTCAATGAAACACAAGTAGATGTTTCTCTGGAATTCTCCTGTTTTATCTATTTTTTGGTTCATGTAATGTTAAAGCAGCACTTTCACAGCATCATCTTTTAGAATTTGAAATAGCTCACCTGGAATTTCATCACCTTCAGTAGCTTTGTTGATAATGATGCTTCCTAAGGCCCACTGACTTCTCACTCAAGGATGTCTATCTCTAGGTAAGTGATCACATCATCGTGGTTATCTGGGTCCTTAAGATTTTTTTTTTTTTTGGTATAGTTTTTCTGTATATCCTTGCCACTTCTTCTTGATATCTTCTGCTTCCTTCAGTTCCATACCATTTCTGTCCTTTATTGTCCCCATCTTTGCATGAAATGTTCCCTTGGTGTCTCTAATTTTCTTGAAGAGAGATCTTTAGTCTTTTCCATTCTATTGTTTTCCTCTGTTTCTTTGCATTTTTCACTTTAGGAAGGCTTTCTTATCTCTCCTTGCTATTCTTTGGAACTCTGCATTCAAATGGGTATATCTTTTCTTTTCTCCTTTGTCTTTTGCATCTCTTCTTTTCTCAGCTATTTGTAAGGCCTCCTCAGACAACTATTTTGCCTTTCTGCATTTCTTTTTCTTGGCAGTGGTTTTGATCAATACCTCCTGTACAAGGTTAGGAGCCTCTGTCCATAGTTCTTCAGGCATTCTGTCTATCATATATAATCTCTTTAATCTATTTTTCACTTTCACTGTATAATCACCAGGGATTTGATTTAGGTCATACCCAAATGCCTTAGTGGCTTTCCCTACTTTCTACAATTTAAGTCTGAACTTTCCATTAAGGAGTTCATGATCTGAGGCACAGTCAGCTCCTAGTCTTTTTTTTTTTTTTGCTGACTTTATAGAGCTTCTCCATCTTCTCCATCAATCTGTTGATGTCCATGTGACATTAGCTAACTATATCCCCACTGATGATTTGAACTGCTGACATTCTATCTTCAAACATATGGTACTTTAACTTACAGATAGACACTTTAAGGATAACATAGATAAACTGAATGTGTATTAAGAAATATGAATGAAATCTCTGTAGCAAATTGTAATTTGCCTTTTAAGCATTAAGATAATAGTAGCAGTGATTAAAGACTAATGCACAGAGAAAGGAATTATTACTAAATTACAAAAGAAATACAAATGTTAGGGGAAATAACTTGGAGAAGTAGTAATATATTAATAATCTTCCAAAGGTAGAAGTAAATGAAAAAATAGATTGGAAGATTAAACCTAAGACATAATAAAAATAGATGATACAGCAAAATATAAATGAGAAAAAAACAAATGTTTATCTTTCATTTTTTTCTAAAATCGTGTACAAACTATACTTTTTAAAGTGAAAATCTCATATAGTGATAAAATTGAGTACCTTTGAGAGATACAGACCTGAGTGTTCAAGTAAGCTTAGAAATTAATAAGGTATGATATTTTTTATTATGACATTTTTAGAGCAGTCTAATCTTTATAGTAAAATTGAGGAGAAGGTACAGAGATTTCCCATATACTCCCCACCTCCACACATTTCTAACCTCTCCTCTGAGCAATATCTTTCACCAGAAGGTGCATTTTTAACAATTGATGAACATATAATGATCATAATCACCCCAAGTAAACAATTTATATTATCACCCTTGGCATTGTACATTCTGTGGGTTCAGATAAAGGTATAATGACATTCATCCATAATTATAGTATAATAAAGAGTATTCTCATTACTAAAAAATTGTCTGTGCTTTGTCTATTCATTTTTCCCATTATCCTCACTCTAGGCATTCACTGAATTTTTATTGGTCTCCATTGTCTTGTCTTTTCCAGATTGTCATATAGTTAGAATAATAGGATATGTAGACTTTTCAGACTGGTTTCCTTTGCTTCATAATATGCATTTAAGATTCTTCTGTGTTTTATGTTTGATAGCTCATTTATTTCTAGCACTGAATAATATTCAATTGTTTGAATGTACCACACTTTAATCACTTACTGAAAGACATCTTTGTTACTTCCAAGTTTTGCCAATCATGAATAAAGCCGCTGTAAACATCCATGTGCTGGTTTCTGTGTGGGCATAAGTTTTCATCTTCTTTGGTAAATAACAAGGAGTGCAATTGCTGGCTCATATGGTGATTATGTTTAGTTTTATAAAAGACCACCAAACTGACTTCCAAAGTGACTGAAGCAGTTTTAACTCACAGGAGCTATGAAAGAGACTTCCTGCACATTTCAGCAGCACCTGATGTTATCCGTGTTCTGAATTTAAGATCCCCTGGAAAAGAAAATGGCAGCCTAGTTGCCATTCTAATATGCTACCTAACCCCATTCTAATATTCTTGCCTGGAAAATCCCATGGACAGAGGAGCCTGATGTGTCACAGTTCACGTGGTCGGAAAGAGTCAGACATGCCTGAGAGACTAACAACAGGCAGGTAGAAGAATCTCATTGATGTTTTGATTTGCATTTCCTTGATGACATATGATATGGAGTTTCTTTTCATATGCTCATTTGCCATCTGCAGATCTTCTTTGGTGGGAATTGTTAAAAATTTTGCTCATGTTTTAATTGCGTTGTTTTCTTTTTTTTTGGAAGGGGTTGTTTTCTGTTGATAGGTTTCCTTCTCCTTCAACGTTGTTTTGGCTATTCTGGATCTTTTGCCGCTCCATAAAACTTTAAAATCAGCTTACGAACGTCCCAAAATAGCTATGATTTTGATTGGGTTTTCATTTAATCTAAAGATCAAGTTGGGAAGAACTAAATATCAGGGAAGAGCTTCCTGACAATATTGGGCCTCTCTATCAGCATTCATAAGCATGGACTATTTCTCCAGGCTTTTTTTTTTTTTAACTTAGAGAAATTTTCATTCATTGCTCTTTGAAATATTTCTTCTCTTCCATTTCTCTTTTTCTTCTCCTTTTGGTGTTTAAATACACACATTATATGCTTGTTCTGTATTATTTGGCTATTCTGCTTTGTTATTTACAATTTGTATTCTTTTTGCTTTTCAGTTTTGAAGATTTGGTATTTGATAACACAAAGTTCAAGAATGTGGGTGGTTTGAAGGAGAAAGAAGGAAAAAATGGAAATTACAAGTAAGTAAAACACCTAATTCTCTCCCAAGACAAGAAAAGATCAGTATTTGGGGAAGAGGGGTTAGGAAATCACTACTTAAGAAAGCTTTGAGATGGATACTATCCTAAGTGTTAGGCATGTTTAAGTTTAATTAAAAAGTAAAATAAGAAAAGAGAGTAAGGGTGGGAGAGAAAATAAAATTTCAGAAATAAATATGTAGATATTGGAATCAAGTGACAATTTTTAGAGGCCATATTAAAAAGATGTGGAAAAGATAAGGGGAAAACTGAGTTAGATGAGTATATGAATAGAAAAGTTGGAAGGCAGTAGTTCAGATGAAGATGAATGAGCAAAATCTACATGTTGGAATGGACATATGTTATGATAAGAAACTCTGAAACATAAAACAGATAAAGACATATCTTGCTTAGTCACTGAGTCTCACAATTTTCCAGAGACATAAATAGGAAAAAAAAAAATGCAAACATGAGGGAAAAAATCATATAGCATCAGAATTCAACATGGCAATAGTGAATCATAGAAAATAATGGAGTCTTTTGATTGTCATATCCAGCCATTAGTTAATTTAATGGAAAAGAAATACACATTTTCAATTATGAAACTTCCTTTGGAAAACAAAATAATTTGATTGGTAAAAGATGAACACAAATATAAACATATGGGTTGATAGCTTGTGGTAAAAGGACTAGTATGAGACTATGGTTTCAGGAAAGATTACTAGTACCAGGTAGTAATAATACTGCCTAACAATAACAACAACAAAAATATTGCCTAACATGAGGGAAAAAATGAGATAGATGATAATTTGTGATTTGTGAATGCTAATAACCTGTATTCATAGAAAAGAAAAATTACAACTATCTAAAATATTTCTAAAATGTAGTTTAATGTCTCTAAATTATTAATGTTTTAAAATTGATTTTTTTAACCTTCAAAATTAAAGGAATTAATATCTCCTGGGTGATGAAATATGCATGCAAAATATAACAATTCCTTTCATCTCACACAGTTTTTTTCTCCTATATTAAATGACGAATTATAGCACAATTTTAATAGTTCTATCATTTTTATTATAAAGCAGCATGTATAATATAATCTAATTCATATGCTTTTATCTTTATACATGAAAAACTTCAGAAAGTCATCAACTTAGCCATTCAATAATTTTTCCTACCAAGATATATAGTGCTCTTCCATAAATTGTGGAGGATATAAAAATAAGAAACATCTGTCCTTTATATCTTATACATTTATATGAAAATATTAAATATCAACATTACAAGTTTTATTACTAAACATGAAACTATTTACAAAGTATTATAAGTTCAGACAAAAGGTATATATATATATTTTCCATCAACAAATTATACATGATGGATACAGAACTAAAAGACCTATACAAATTAGGGGAAATGCAGAATTTCATAAGTGTACTTTGATTTTGAGACTGGGGTGTTAATGAGTTATGGGCAAAGAATTCTTGGCCAATAAAATAAAGAGATATTTTTGTACTTATAACTGAAAGTTCACCTAGTAACATACAGAAACTCAATGAAAAGAGAAGTTTTATTCTTTCTCTCCTCTATGTCTTCCATTATATTTATGTCAAGTTAAAGCTAACAATTTCAGAGAAATCTAAAGTATTCTAGTAGCTTTGGGATTCATGTGTTTCCTTTTTTTTTTTTTTTAATGTCAACCAGAAAGAAAGGGCATTTCTTCCATCTGAAAAGATCAGAAAACATTTTTCTGAAACTGTCAACAAATGTTCCTGACTCTTTTGCACACAGAACCAATTATCCCAGCCAATGAGATGGGAAGTAGAATCTCATATGACAACTGGTGATTCCTTCTGGGTTCGAATCACATGTATTACTTAGTAAATGATAAGTCACTCATCAGTGCCAAACTGAAGTTTTCTCAACAATAACAAAGAAATGACACCAGATTGTTATCAGGGACCATTACCATGATATATTTTTGCCTGATTCTCCAAAGTCCTGGATGGTAGAGCAGACAAGAAAAGTATTTATTATATAGAGTTATGCTCCAAAGACTCAATAGAGCTGTCCAGTAATGCTTTCTGTTACGCTCGAAGACAGTATTGGCCAGTGGAAGGAAAAAGTGTGCCAATTAATGAGAATTACATAGATAGTCTAAAAAAAATTTTAGGCTCATTGATTCATATGGCTTTCTTAATTGTAATCTTGTTTAAGAACAAAAAATATCTGAAAAATATTTTGCACTTAAAATCATTGCATGATTATTATATAGATATCATACTATTATATATTTTTCTATTTGTGTATTAAATCTAAAGAGACAAAAGATAAAGCTTATTGAATAAATACTACTATGTACTACTTATGTTGTATGGTTGTGTAGTAGTTGAATTTCACTGACTAAAGATAGACACCTTAATGAAGTTATGTTAAGATCTTGAATGGAAATTTTGCCAAGTTCCATTTGGAATGAACACCCACCTTATCATACTAAATCTAAATAAAAATAAATCTTTCAGAGAAAGTGCTAATGTGACATTAAACATGACCTTTTAAGCAACTGACTGAAATGCAAGTTTTTGTTTTTTTTTTTTTTTTTTAAGGCAGTAAAGCTAAATAATGTCACATCAAACAGTGTATCAATTTATGTCAGTTTCATTAGAAATGCATAATTAAGTTTTTCCTTCAGTGTATTATTAGTTTAGATTGCATGTTTATATGGTCCTGGGTTTCCCTGGTAGTTCAGATGGTAAAGAATCTGCCGGCAAGGCAGGAGACCTGGATTTGATCTCTAGGTCATGAAGATCCCTTGGAAAACGGAATGGCTATAATCTCCAGTAATCTTACTGAGAGAATCCATGGATAGAGGAGCCTCAAAGCTATGGTATTTCCAGTAGTCATGTACAGATACAAGAGTTGGATGATAAAGAAGCCTGCTGCTGCTGCTGCTAGTCGCTTCAGTCGTGTCAGACTCTGTGCGACCCCATAGACGGCAGTCCACCAGGCTGCCCCGTCCCTGGAATTCTCCAGGCAAGAATACCGGTGTGGGTTGCCATTTCCTTCTCGAATGCATGAAAGTGAAAAGTGTCTCTTTTTCTGTTTTGCATATAGGGTTATCATTACCAACTTTCTAAATTCCATATATATGCATTAGTATGGGATGGGGAGGGAGGTGGGAGGGGGGTTCAGGAAGGGGAACACATGTAAATCCATGGCTGATTCATGTCAATACAATATTGTCAAGTAATTAGCCTCCAACTAATAAAAATAAATTAAAAAAAAAAGAAAGTAAAGTCTCTCAGTCATTTCCGACTCGTGGACCCCATGGACTGCAGCCCACCAGGCTCCTCTGTCCATGGGATTTTCCAGGCAAGAGTACTGGAGTGGGGTGCCATTGCCTTCTTCAGATAAAGAAGGCTGAACACCAATTTATGCTTTTGAACTGTGTTGCTGGAAGAAGACTCTTGAGTGTCCCTTGGACTGCAAGGAGATCAAACCAGTCAATCCCAAATGAAGCAAACCTGAATCTTAATTGGAAGGACTGATGCTGAGGCTGGAGCTACAATACTTTGACCACCTGATGCAAAGAATCAGCTCATTGGAAAAGACCCTGATTTGGTGAAAGATTAAAGGTGGGAGGAGAAATGGGTGACAGAAGATAAGGATGTTGGATGGCATCATTGACTCAATGGGCATGAGTTTGAGCAAACTCCAGGGTATGGTGAAGGGACAGGGAAATCCAGGCTACTGCAGTCCATGAAGTTGCAGAATCAGACATAGTTTAGTGATTGAACAGCAGCAATAATAAGTCTAGAAATCAGAGTATAAGTCCTCTAAATTTACTTTTTTTCAAAATTTTGGGTATTCTAGCTCCTCTGAATGGTCATATAAATTTTAGATTTTTTTTTTTACAAATTAATTGAATAATTTTTAAGAACTTTCCTATGTTTTATGAGAAATTTTTTTCCCGCTAGGTGCCTCATATTCCTCATGGCATTGTAAAAGGGATTTAAAAAATATATATTTGTTTATTTATTTATTTGGCTGCACCAAATAAATAGCACATGGAATCTTTAGCTGTGACATGTGGGATCTAGTTCCCTGACCAGGGATTGAATCCATGCTTCCTGCATTAGGAGCACAGAGTCTTAGCCACTGGACCACCAGAGAAGTTCCCTAAAAGGGATTTTTTAAGCTTTTAATTTCTGATTGTTCACTGATAGTATAAAAATGCATTATTTAAAAGATTGCTCTTGCATCCAAGAAGCTTTCTAAATTTAAATTGATTAATTCTAGTAGCTTTTTGTAGAACTCTTTGGATTTTCTAGGTAGTAAATATGTTGTCTGAAAATAACTATAGTTTTTACTGCTTCCTTTATCATATGGATGAATTTTATTTTTTATTTCACTGAATAGAACCTCCAATATAATGTCAAATATAAATGGTAAGCATTGACATTTTTATACTATTCCTTATCTTGGGGGAGGATATTTCAGAATTATATCCTTAAGTATAATGTGAGCTGTACATTTTTCCTAGATGCACTTACCAGGCTGGGGAATTTCCCCTCTATTCCTAGTTGGCCGAATTTTTTTTTTTTTTTACAGAAAATGTTGTATTTTATGTCTTCTGACATGTGCATATGGATTTTTCCCCTTTTTTTATTTTTTATAGAGTCTGCTTGGTTCACTTGAGTTCTTCCTTCTTGCACTATAGCTTAGAAACTTCTTCCTCAAGGCAGTAAATTTGAGCAATGGTAAAGCTATCTCTGTTGTTTCCCATCTCTCAGGAATTATTTACCTTTAGCCCTTGATGTCCAATGTCTTAAGAACCATGGATTTCAATTTTATCTTTGTTTTCTTTGGTTTTATGGTTTTTTTTTTTTTTTTTTTTTTTTTGGTTTTATGGAAAATAAGTCCAGGTCTAGCTATCCCATTTCAGTGGTAGGTAGAATTTCTTAAGTCCTTAAGTATGTTGTGAGAACACTATGAAGTAATACCAGATCTGGCATTGCAAAATCTGATTCAGAAATAAGAGCTCCATATCCCAAAAAAGATAAAAAATCCCCACATGTGAAGTAATTTGAAACAATATGATTTAGGGTTTAAGATAATATTTAAATTTTTTTAAAAATCTAAAAAAAATCCACCAAACCAAAATAATTTTTGATGATTATAGAAACTAGTCCTTTCAAATTTTCCAAACATATTTTACCATGTCCATCTGTTGTACACCTAGTTTTCCAACAAATGGATTCAGGAAAACAGATCAGCATATAAGATACTTATTAAGCATACCTGTACAGTCAATACCTGTGTGTTGGAAGATGCTGGGCCAGGATTGAGCAGAAGGAAAAGTTGGTCTACAAAAGAAGTCCTACTAAATCTTTGGCTAGCCCTACTGAAAGGTCAAGAGCTGACCAGTCCATCACAATCATTCTGCTTTGTAGTGAAATGGAAGCTGAGGCAATCTGTGCTTGGGAAATAGCTGAAGGATGTCTACAGATGACCCACCCGACAGAACAGGCAAAAAGTCCTTCCCTGAAAAGGTATCTGTGCTCTGCATCACCCTGCTTTATCACACTGACATAAAAATAAATGAATGAGTGGCATATATAAATTTCCTAGTGGCTTAGATAACATTAATCTAGTTAGATATGCTCTAGTATATTTGTTAAGTAGGATAAAATCAAATAATCACAATTTTTTTTTCTTTAGGCTTAATTTAAAGCTATGGAACATCAAGGATGATAATAAGCTCTTTTAACATAAAAAAATATTGCTTTCTTTATTAGTCACTTCTTGAAAAAATTTCACATCTCTCTATAGTCTTTTGGAAAGCAGACCTTGGCATTAAGAAAAAAAAAAAAGTGTTCTGTGGTTAGCATAGTATGTTTCTGACTCATACCATCAAAGAGTATATTGAAGGACCTTTAGAATTGCACTTTGAAATGTACATTGCTATTGATTAACTAATCAAGGCCCTTATTGAAAACAAGTTAAATTTCTTTCTATACATTCATTAGTGACCTTCATAAATTAAAAACAAATTGTTCCAGAAGTTCTAAAGCATAAACATAGTTTAACACACACACATGTCAGCAAATCCTACATACACTTCACTTGGCAATAATTGCGTTATAGTCCCATGTCAGTGTATTAACTACAGTCATGCATTAAAATAATATTCAATGAAACAGTGGCAGTCAAGTGATATAATAACAGTCCTCTAAATGTTCACTGGATAAGCAGCCTAATATCTAAGAAATGCAAGGACAGAAACAGTAAGGATCCAACAGAAGCATATTAAGAAGAGATGGCAAGAATACAAGCTTATAACAAATATCTAGGGAGTGAAAAACACTGATCTATCTATCCAGATGGTTCCGTGGAGCCATTTATTTTTTTATTTTCGGAAATGAACCTTACTTTGTAATTTTCTAGATTCTTAAATATTATTATAGACAAGTCAGTCTGGTATATTATTGGCAAAAACAAAAGGAGGGGAACATTTATTGACAAATTCAATTATCTTGTGTATGATTATCTGTGAACACCTAAACCTAAATATTTTGCTATTAAAATTATGTTATTTTATTTAATATGTAAACCCTTCCACATAATTATTTACTATCAAAGTATTATTTGCTTGATAAAGGAATATGTTATATTTTACATAATTTTTAACGATATCTATTTTTAGTGGGTAAAAGACTTTAAAGGTAGACTTAATTCCTAAGATTCTTAGCTACATATGTTTTAGTAGTCGACCTCTAAATCTTGAGTCATGATTATATCCCCTAAGATGTAAGCTGATAGAAAATCACAAGTGCATCATCATGGTTTTCCTTTTAAAATAATTTCTGTAAAACTAATTTTGACCTATAAAATATTGCAAGAGGAATACAATGAAAATCTGTGTATTTTTAATTAGATTCAGTATATTGTTAACATTTTACCATATTGTTTCATTATTTTCTCTTTTTCTCATTGCTTATATCTCTGTTCTATGCATACACAAACACTCCTACAATGTTAATTTGTTATTTGAATGTAAGTTGCAAATATTCCAATTTCATAGATATGTGCATAAATCACTAAGAAACAATGCAATCACCCATATAGCAAAAGTGTCATCATTGTAGTCAATAAACATCATAATAATGCAATAAATAATATCAAAAAGGTACTGTCCATATAAAAGTTTCCCAACTGTTGCACTAATGTATCTTTAGGTGTTTTCATCCATAATCCAACCAAGTATAACTAACTGCATTTAATTTTCATATCTCCTAAATACCTATTGTCCTCAGTTTCTATCTATGATAGGAAGAATGTCGATTCCAAAAAGATATATTGATGTTCTGGAACTTGTAAATGTAAATGTGACCTTATTGGAGGAAAAAAAAGAAGTCTTTTCAGAGGCAATTAAATTAGGAAGTTAGAGAAGTTATTATTTTGAATTATTCCAATGTGCCATAAATCCAGTATCAAATGGTCTTACAAGACACAAGAAGATAAGATGTGTGAAGTGAAAGGCTCTCTGAAGAAACAGCAAAGATCTGAGTGATACTGCCACAAGGGAATGGACAGTCAGAGCCATCAGACGCTGGAGACAGCAGAAAGGCATTACCAGTCTTCCCAAGGGCTTACAAAGGGAACATGGCTCTGATGACGTCATGATTTCTGGCTTCTGGCTCAGAGAATGTGAGAGAAGAAATTATGGTAATCTGAACCACCGAATTTAAGGGAATTTTTTATGGTAGGCCTGGGAAATTAACATACACCCCAAATGACTGAGGAAACAGAAGTCAAAAGCAAGGGAGAAAGGGAAAGATATACCCAACTACATGAAGAGTTCCAGAGAACAGCAAGGAGAGATAAGAAGGTGTTCTTAAATGAGCAGTGCAAAGAAATAGAGGAAAACAATAAAATGGGAAAGACTAGAGATCTTTTCAGGAAAACTTGAGATATCAAGGGGACATTTTATGCAAGGATGAGCATGATAAAGGACAGAAATGGTAAGGACATCACAAAAGCAGAAGAAATTAAGAAGAAGTGGCAAGAATACTAAGAAAAACTATACAGAAAAGTTCTTTTCTTTTTTTTATTATAGTGGATTTTGTCATACATTGAAATGAAACAGCCATGGGTTTGCATGTGTTCCCCATCCCAATCCCCCCTCCCACCTCCCTCTCCACCCTATCCCTCTATACAGAAAAGTTCTTAATGACCCCGATAACCACAATGCTATGGTCACTCATCTAAAGCCAGACATCCTGGAGTGTGAGGTCAAGTGGGCTTTATGAAGGCTTATTATGAACAAAGCCAGTGAAGATGACGGAATTCCAGCTGAGATATTTATAATCCTAAAAGATGATGTTAAAGTGGTACATTCAATATTTCAGCAAATCTGGAAAATTCAGCAGTGACCACAGGACTGGAAAAAGGTTAATTTTCAATCCAATCCAAAGAAGGACAATGCCAAAGGATGTTAAGACTACTGTACAGTTGCTCTCATTTCCCATGCTAGGAAGTTTAGGAACAAAATCCTTCAAACTAGGCTTCAGCAGTACGTGAACTGGAAACCTCCAGATGTATAAGCTTGGTTTGGAAAAGGAAGAGGAACTAGAGATCAAACTGCTAACATCCATTGGATTACAGAGAAAGCAAGGGAATTCCAGAAAAACATCTACTTCTGCTTTATTGATGATGTGAAAGCTTTTGACTGTGTGTATCACAACAAACTGGAAAGTTCCAAGAGATGGGAATACCAGACAATCTTACTTATCACCTGAGAAGCCTGTATGTGGTTCAAAGAGCAACAGTTATACCTTACATGAAACAATGGACTGGTTCCAAATAGGGAAAGGGGTACATCAAGGCTGCATATTGTCACCCTACTTATTTAAATTATATGCAGAGTACATCATTCGAAATACCAGGTTGCATGAATCACAAGCTGGAATCAAGATTTCTGGGAGAAATATCAACAGTCTTAGATATATAGATGATACCACTCTAATGACAGAAAGTGAAGAGGAACTAAAGAGCCTCTTCATGAGGGTGAAAGAGGAGAGTAAGTAAGCGGGCTTAAAATTCAACAGTTGAAAAACTAAGGTCATGACCTTTGGTCCCATGACTTCATGGCAAATCAGAGACAAAATGGAAACAATGAAAACCTTTTTATTTTCTTGAGCTCCAAAGTCACTGCAGATGGTGACTGCAGTTATGAAATTAAAAGACATTCGCTCCTTGGAAGAAAAGCTATGACCAACCTAGAGAGCATATTAAAGTGCAAAGACACCACTTTGCTGACAAAGGTCCATATAGTCAAAGCTATGTTTTTTCCAGTATTCATGTGCAGATTTGACAGTTGGATCATAAAGAAGGTTGAGCAGTGACAAATTGATTCTTTCAGACTGTGTGCTGGAGAAGACTCTTGAGATTCCCTTAGACTGCAAGGAGATCAAACCAGTCAATCCTAAAGGAAATCAACCTTAAATCTCATCAGAAGGACAGATTCTGAAGCTGAAACACCAATACTTTCAGCCACTTCATGTGAGGAACTGACTTCTGAAAAAGACCCTGATGATGGGAAAGACTGAAAGCAAAAAGAAAAAAGTACAAGATGGTTGGATGGCATCATAGACTCAACGGACATTAATTTAAACAAACTCCAGGAGATACTGAAGGACAGGGAATCCTGGCATGATGCAGTCCATGGGGTTACAAAGAGTTGGACATGACTTAGTGTCTGAACAGCAATATGATCCAATACCAATATTATCATTATCATCTCATCATCAATATTATTTCCTTGATTATTCTAGATTTGACTATTGGGAGTTCTTTCAGTTTGGCCCCTGTGTCCCTTTGACATGCCCTTGTTCTAGAAGTGTAAGATGTTCCACACTCATTCTGTCAGAAAATATTAATGTATGTAATATAAAATATAACATTTTATCCTTTTTAAGTATAAAATTCAGTTGCATTAATTACTGCAATATTGTAGTTTATAATAAGAAATATGTATTTAATCTTTGTCCTTTCTCTGGTACACAGTTCCTAAAACTTTTCAATTTATTTAGAGGTGAGGACAACGAGGTAACTTTTGGAAAGCCCCTGGGTAACCTGGCTGTTGGGCTTCCCAGGTAGCTCAGAGATAAAGACTCTGCCTGCCAATATGGGAGACACAGGAGACTCAGTGTCTCCTGAAACTTCCTGAGGCAGGAAGACCCTTGGAGGAGGAAATGGTAACCCATTCTGGTATTCTTACCTGAGAAATCCCATGGACAGAGGAACCTGGTGGGCGCAGAGAGTCAGATGCAAGTGAGCACAGATGCACACAACCTGGCTGTTCCCAGGGATTATTGTTGTTCAGTCTCCAAGTCATGTCCTACTCTTTGTGACCCCATGAACTGTAGCATTCCAGGCTTCCCTGTCCTTCACTATCACCAGGAGTTCGCTCAAACTCATGTCCATGAGCGAATGGTGACTCACTCTAGTTTTCTCGCCTGGAAAATTCCATGGACTGAGGAGACTGCTGGGCTATGGTCTAGGGTGTCATACAGAGTCAGACATGACTGAGCATGCCTATATGCACTTGTTGTCACAGAACTTTCTTCCTTTCCTTCAGAGTGCTTACTTCTTTTTAAATTATGTATTTGTATGTATACATCAATATTATTATTTAATTCACATTTGATTTCTCCATTGGATTGTAAGCTCTACAAGTGCAACAAATGTTTGCATGTTTATTTATCACTGTATTCCCAGCATTTAGAGAATGCTTGGAACTTATTAGGTATACCTGAAATACCTTTTTAATGAATAACTATGGATAAATGAATGAATGAATGAATTTTTTAGACATCTTTCTATCACTTTACACAACTGAAAAATAAAGCCAAAACAGCTAAGATTGAAATTAAAGAATGTTCCATTCCATACTGGTCATTTCTTCATATTAAATCTCTGTAGAATAAGGAAATATAAAAGCCCTTTCTAAAATACCCATATCAATATGTATTTGTGGTTGTATCTTTCACTGTGGCACCCGCTTTGTGAGGTTTTCTGTATTTCTTCTTCCTAAACCCTGCTACCAGCACCACTCTGTACTCTTTTTTTTTTTTTTTTTGTAGTGGATTTTGTCATATATTGAAATGAAACAGCCATGGGTTTACATGTGTTCCCCATCTCGATCCCCCCTCCCACCTCCCTCTTCACCCGCTCCCTCTAGGTCTTCCCAGTGCACCAGGTCCGAGCACTTGTCTCATGCATCCAACCTGGGCTGGTGATCTGTTTCACCCTAGATAATATACATGTTTCAATGCTGTTCTCTTGAAACATCTCACCCTCACCTTCTCATTGCAGCATTGTTTATCATAGCCAGGACATGGAAGCAACCTAGATGCCCATCAGCAGACGAATGGATAAGGAAGCTCTGGTACATATACATGATGGAATATTACTCAGCCATTAAAAAGAATTCATTTGAATCAGTTCTAATGAGATGGAAGAAACTGGAGCCCATTATACAGAGTGAAGTAAGCCAGAAAGATAAAGACCATTACAATTTACTAACACATATATATGGAATTTAGCAAGATGTTAATGATAACCCTATATGCAGAACAGAAAAAGAGACACAGATTTATAGAACAGTCTTTTACACTCTGTACTCCTAACAGACATACAGATACAACATCTACCTACAGCTGATTCAGTTATTTTGATAGTGATCTTTTCCTTAGTTTGTGAGCTTTTGGAGATCAGGAAACATGTACTTTTTTGTGGGTACCCAGGGTCTAATTACTTGCTTGTTATAAAACTTGATTGTCAATAAGTATTTTTGGAATTAATGGATGTTTATAAACTGTTTTTAAGCTACTGCAATATATTTTTCCATGGTCTCTTTCAGAGTTTTAAGTTGAGATGGATATATGCACAAAGAGGGACTGCACATTCACAAATTCACACCATACAGGAAATGTTGCTCCCATCTGTTAACCAATTATTGTAGTATTGATAAAATATTATTTTTATATACAGTAAAGGTAGACACTTCATGGTACTTGTCAAGTAATAAAATGTGTGTTCCAGTTCCATTTTCATTTTGATGGATGCAAACATAATGTACCAGCTATTTTGAGACTTTCCACCCACCTTTCTTGTCCAGTATAATGGCTTTTTACTGATGAACATGGTTACTCCAGAGCACCTTAGGTCAAAATGAAGATCAATTGCATACATATTTGACAATGCAGAATGAATTTAGATTAATACAAAATCCTAACATTGTCCTTTAAGAGCAAAGCAAGTATAATATATTAAGACATACATATGGAATCTAGAAAAATGGTATTGATGAACCTATTTGGAGGGAAGGAATGAAGATGCAGTTGTAGAGAATGGACTTGTGGACACAGTGGGGGAAGGAGAGAATGGGATGAATGGAGAAAACAACATCAATATATATACAGTATCATGTGTAAAGTTGATAGCTGGTAAGAAGTTGCTACATAATATAGGGAACCAAGCCTGGCACTCAGTGATGAACTAGAGAGGTGGGATGTGGGGAGTGGAGGGAGGCTCAAGAAGTTGGGGACATATGAATCACTGTGGTTGATCATGTTTCTGTATGACAGAAACCAAAATGGCGTTGCAAAGCAATTTTTCTCCAATTAAAAAATAATTTTAAAAAATCTTAACATTAGAATTTAACCGATTCTGGTAGAAATAGGTTTAAAAATTTTTTAAACCAAGATGTCATGTGCCTCTCATGGGATACTTGTGGAGCATATTTATATATGATGGTGACATTTATAAGAACTTATTATTGATCATTTTTAAATGTGTTTTATAAACTGCAGAACTTAACTCATTAATTTTATAAAATTTAACAGCAAAACTAGGGCTCAGAAACATGAAACTAGTTGGAAAAACAGATTAAATTACTTGATTTTAATTCCTAGTAAGAGAGAGAGAATACTAACCCAACCTTTATGACTTCAGAGATGCCATTTTAAACATTTGCAGTTCTGTGAACCAAACCAACTTAGCACCTTTCAGAATTTAGAGACAAACTGGGATATAGGAATGCTAATATATCAGAGGAATGATAATCACTGTATAATTAACCTCAATTACATTTGAATTTATTAAACTTATTTAAAATAACATCAAATGTTTTCTTGAAATACTGCTTTATTTTAATTCGGATAATTTTATAGAAATCCTTGAACACCTAGAAACAGGTAAAAAGAAGAGCTACTTATTTAGGTACTTATTCATCTCAGAGACTTCCTTATTTTTTATTTGTGTATGTCTAATCTAAATAAAGACCAGTTTCTTAAGTCCATTCTAATCTGTCACTTAAGTCTGAATTCTAATCATAACCACATATGATTAACTGATGTGATATGAAGTTTTTTTTTAAATTATTAATAGGCCACTACTGGATTTTTTTATCCCTCATTCTGTATGGTTTTAAAAACCAAGATTTCTAAAACACACAAACTAAAAACTGTTTTTCTCAGGAAGAGCAACCAATAGTGCCAGAGATAATGATGAAGAAAATCTAAATTAAAATATGCAACAAGGAATCAGATTCAGTGTAGCTGGTATCTGCACAGGAACTCCTGCCTCACAGTCATTCTGACTATAAGCCATACTGACCACTGAGTCATTCTGAACTCAAGTCTCTGCTGATGATGGCTGTAAGATTGAAGGAAAATTTGAGCATATTAGACTAATTTTACCAGCAAACGTTTTATAATTATTGCATAATCTAGAAATGGACCTGACTCCCTAACTCATCCCATTTATTCCTTGGCCAGTTCTCAGCTTTCCATTCAGAAGAATATTTAAGAAATCCAGAACATATTTCATAATTTCTCTAGGAACACTTCCTTTTTGAATGCCATTCTTACATAGTCTACTTTATGTTCAGGCTCAGCAATAAGGAATCTTCCTGCAATGTGGGATATGTGAGTTCGATCCCAGGTCAGGAAGATCCCCTGGAGAAGGGAATGGTGATCCACTCCAAAATTCTTGCCTGGGAAATCCCACAGCCTAGTGGGATACTGTTCAAAGGTTTGCAAAACTGTCGGATGCGACTTAGTGACTAAACAACAAATTTGTCTGTAAATTAACATAAAACCAAGAGACAAAGATACAAGCTAATTATTATTCTACAGAAAATAACAGTATTTTTAAGAATTTCCTTCATCTACCAAGCCTCGATTCATTCTGTATAATAAAATTTTATCAACCATCAATATTTACCATTGATTTTTTTTGATCCTACTGTATTCTAGTATATCAGCCAGGCTTCCTTTCTCTGAGGATTGAGCCCATTTGTTTGATCTAAAACAACACATACACACTAAGAGTATGAGTAAAGAGAACTACATCAGGTATATATAACGCATTGGAGCATTTCTTTAAGTAAATATTTTGAAAAATCGACAAGTCCCTTGGGTATATATGAGAAAATGAAAAAGAGATAATGGTAAAGCAGGCTAATCTGGGGGAGAAAAAGATGAAGGTGCAGGTGGAATGAGCCACATGGCCAAAATATTCAGTCAAAAAGAGATAAGGGAAAATGACAACCAGCAAATTTAGAAGAGGGTTATCAGTGAGCCGGGAGAAGTCCCAGGAGTAAAATCTAGGGAGTTTGGGATTGACGTGTACACTGCTTTATTCAAAATGGGTAACCAGGGACTTCCCTGGTGGTCCAGTGGTTAAGATTTTGCCTTCTAATGCAGGGGGTGCAGGTTTGATCAGGGAGCTAAACTCTCACATGCCTTGCAGTGAAAAACCCAAAACATAAGACAGAAACAATATTGTGACAAATTCAATAAATACTTTAAAAATAGCTCACATTAACTCTTTTTAAGAGCAAAATAAAATGGGTAATCAATAAAGACCTACTGAATAGCACAGGGACTCTGCTCAATATTATGTAAAAACTAAAATAGGAATAGAATTTGGAAAAGAATAGACACAAGTATAACTGAATCATTTTGCTGTTCACCTGAAACTAATGCTTTGTAAATCAAATATAGTTCAATATAATATAAAAAGTTAAAAAATCTAAATGTTGACTTATATATATTATCATGTTTCTTTTTACTAAATGCCAGCTTACTAAAAGAATATAAGAAACTATCAGAGGCTTTTTTTTTTTTACATTTCAGGCATATAGCATTCTTTCAACATCTGTACACTCTAAAGAGTGATCAACACCACAAGTCTAGTTGCCATCTATCACCATAGAGCTGACCTATTTCACACATTTTATCACCTAAACCACTTCCCCTTTGTAATTATCATTCTGGCCCCTGTATCTTTGTTTGTGTGTTGTTTTGGAGTTAGTTTGTTTTTGATTCTATATATGATTGAAATCACAGTATCTATCTTTCTCTGTCTGACTTATTCCAGTTAGCATAATACCTTTTTTGGTCCATGCGTGTTGTCACAAATTGCAGGACTTCATTCCAGTTTTGGCTGAGTAGTATCCAATTGTGTGTATATACATATGCATGCATATATGTGTGTGTGTATCTATGTATATTTCTATATTTCTATCAATGCACATATTTCTGAATTAATGTTTCCATTTTCATCAAATAAGTACTCAGAAGTGAAATAGGTGGATCAAATGGGAGTTCTGCTTTTAATTTTTTGAGGAATCTCCATACTGTTTTCCATAGTGATTACATCAAAGCACATTCCCACCAACACTGTTCAAGGACTCATTTTCTCTACATCTTCTCCAACACAGTTATTTGTTGTGTTTTTCATAATAGCCTAACAGGTATGAAGTAATATCTCACTTAAGCTTTGATTTGTATTTCCCTATAAATAGTTATGTTGAATACCTTTTTATGTGCTGATGACCACCCATATATCTTCTTTAGAAAAACCCTCTATTCGTTTTGGAAAAAGCCTCTACTCAAGTCCTCTACTCATTTTTAATCAGGTTGGTTTCTGTTTTTATTTCTGTTGCTGTTTAGTTTTATGACTTCTTTATATGTTTTGGATATTAAGCACTTTATCAATATACAATTTACAAATATCTTATCCCATTTAGTATCTTGCTTTTTTGTGTTGATGATGGATTCTTCTGCTGTTCAGAGATTTTTAGATTGATGCATTCCCATTTGTTTATTTTTGCTATCTTTGCTTCCCTTGCTTTTGGAATCAGATCCACAAATACATCACTAAGCCTAATGTCAATAAGGTTACCACTTATGTTTTGCTCTAAAATTTTTATGGTTTCAGTTCTTACATTCTTATAAGTCTTTCTGAGTTATTTTTACTGTTTGGTATAAGACAGTGGTCTAGTTTTATTCTTTTGTATGTGGCTGTTCAGTATTCGCAACACCATTTATTGAGGAGACTCTCCATTCCCCATTGTACTATTTGCTCTTTTGTTATTAATTGTCTGTACATGTGTTTTTCCCAGGGTCTCACTTTTCATCATTGTGCTGCATTTGTGCCAGTATCATATGGTTTTAATTACTGTAACTTTGCAGGATAATTTAAAATCAAGAGGTGTGATACCTCCAACTTTGTTCTTCTTTCTCAAGATTGTTTCGGGTATTTGGGGTCTTACTCCTGGGACTTCTCCGGGCTCAATGATAATTCTCTTCTAAAATATACACGTTTTAGAATTACTTGTTCTATTACTGTGAAAAAATGCTATTGGAATTTTGATAATGGTTGCATTGATTCTGTAGATGGGTTTGGGTAGTATACACATTTTAATAATATTAATCTTCTAATCCACGAGTATGAAATATCTTCCCATTATTTTAGTATCTTCTATTTCTTTCGTCAATGTACAGATCTTCCACCTCTTTGGTAAAATATATTCCTGAGGATTTTATTATTTTTGATGCAATAAAAGGGATTATTTTCTTCATTTTTCTTTTTGTTAGTTTGTTATTAGTGTACAAGAATCCCACAGATTTCTGTATGTTAATTTTGTATCCTTTAACTTTATTTATTAGCTCTAACAGTTTTTGGTGGAATCTTTAGACTTTTTAATATATAGCATTATGTTATCTACAGATAATGAAAAATATTACTTCTTTCCAAATTTGAATGACAATTATTTCATTTTCTTGCCTAATTGCTGTGGACAGGATTGACAATAACATGCGCAATAAAAATGGTGATATTGAGCATCCTTATCTTGTTCTTGATCTTAGAGGAAGACCCTTTCCCTTATTGTCATTCATATGATGTTAGTTGGGGTTTGTCTTTTACAGTCTTTACTATGCTGAGGCACATTCCCTCTACACCCATTTTGAAAAATTTTATCATAAATGGAGACTCTGTTTATCCAGTTTTCAGTACCTTTTCAGAGGAATAACTCTATACATAGCTTTTTGTTCATTATATCCACAGGAAGAAGTGAGTTCGGGGTCTTCTGGCACATCCTGAATCCTCCTTCTGCAGGAATGTCTTATTTTCACTTTAACCATGAAAACTTGTGCCAGAATCTTGGTTTCTAATATGGCTTTGACTGATTAAGGAAGGTTTTAGGTTGGTCACCTGGTCAGACTAGTGCATAATCCAGATCCAGTGTGTAGTAGAGAAAATGAACATGTCTGCTCTCAAAAACACATGTCAATACCCACATCATAAAATAATAATAGCTAACATTTTTGAGCACCTGTTGTTTACCACTGTCACTTTAATATAAGATTTATATATGTCCCTGAACATTTGTTGGTTCAGAAACATTCTTCATCAATAGAGGTTTAGAGCCACACTCTAACTCTATTCACTAGCCATACCCATCCCAGAAGCTCTGCTTAGAAAAAGAATCCCAACAGTTTACAAATTACCTCTGATTTCCTCATTGTCTTTAAATTTCACTGAGATATTTTTTTCAAACTATAGCATGAACATGACTCATTCCTTGAAACAGTATTTGAATCACAAATCATTTCACTAATACTCTATTAATACTCTCAAATAACACAGTGTTCTGTGAATACTCTCTTTTTTAAAGCTTCAATTCATGTTGAATTAGGTTTGCTAAAAGCTTTGCATTCATTTCAGCAGTGATACTCAGTCTTCCTTTTTTATGTACATATTTTTAGAAAATTATATTGGAATCCTGATGAGAACAAGACACTTCCAACATTTCATTTTTAGAGCATCTAAGTTACTCAGAGTTTTATCTGCAACTCTTAAGACCCAACTGCCCCAGTTCTGCTGAAGGTATAAAATGAGCTGTCATGGTTCAAAGACACTATTTCTGATAAGTCACTGGTTTCTGCTTTTTCTCAGAAACTCCATACAACTAGGACTATACTGAACAACACTTCATTGATTTAATAGAATGTTATTTTAATATAGCAAAACTATAAGACTAAAATAGATGGGTATCACAATGGTTCAAAAAATGATGTCTTAGCAGTAAAATCTGCATTCAGTCACAATGAGACAATTCTAAGCAAGGTAGGGTAGCATGACATATCCCCCAAATTTTATTAATTCTAGGCTATCTTGCAAGTGCCAGTTTTCTAACTACAATAAATTTATATAATCAAATCAACATTATCTTAAAAGTAACAATTAAAAGTTATTTCCTCTTTGTCTCATACTTCTCTTCCCCTGAAAGAACCAAACAGTCAGTATGGAAGAGGAAATTGCAATAAAGCCAAGGAACCAATGAGGTTGAAAAAGTGGAGTGCCAAGGGATTAACATTGGGCTTGTCAGCAAAGCTGGGGAGACTTCAGTGTGGCTAGTGGTTGAGGAAGTGAGTGGCAGTAAGGACACTGGGTATGTTTCTAAGGGGGCAGAACAACTAAGTAAGTATATTGAGATAGTAAGAAACAGGATTCTGACTATCAGAGAAGGGATTTACAAAATGAACAGGGAGAAGGTGTTATACTGGTGTGGTGTTATTGCTGTGAATAGACCTCCACAATTTATATACAGAAATTAATGTAGGTAGGTATATATAATATTTGACATATATTTTAAGCTTTTTCATTTGGAGGACTTGGATTCTATGATACCTATGCAGCAATGAGGGCACCAATTGCACAAATATTGATATATGAATACCATCCTCTACTAAAGGAAAGAAGTGTCCTTCATCAAGTGACTATTTTTTAAATCAAATGACTTAATGGCTGATATCAAGCCAGGAAAGCACCAAATGAAACAAGAGCACATTTTTGTGATGGAAATTAAAGTTCTCAAAGAAGTATAGAGACATGAGAAAATCAGACAAATGTAAGCTTGAAGGGTTTCCTCATACTAAATTTTGGAAAATTTACACATCAAAATATCAATAGCAATGGCTTATTTAGCATGAAATAATATCATATTAATAATTTATATAAATATAAACAAGCAACTGGATAATTGCATGTTGCTAAAGGGAAATCTCATTCTTATAATAGAAGTAGAATATATACAGGAAGAATGAGAGGGATAGAAAATAAACCATTTTAGTGGATGTTGATTTAGGCAGGGAGCATCAATTGTAAAATCAGTGTGTGAAAGTTTGATGACAGAATATTAAGGTGGATTCACAGTAAATTCTTATCAAATATTTAAAAGCTACACAGGGATAATGAATGAATTTTCAGTAGAGAAAATTTACAGACAATTTTGCAATTTAGCCAGCTGACCAAAAGTAGAGCTTCATTGAGGGATATGAACCTGTCCTGTTCTCATAAGGTGATACACTATAAGCCGTAGCACCATTTTTTGGTATTGCTTCCAAAAAGTCACAAACTGATTCTATATATGAGGAAACTTTCAACAGAACTAGAGGGAAAATCACCCAGACAGAAAGCCTTACATACCTTAAAAAAAAAAAAAAAAAATATACAGGTCATGAAAGATAGTGAAGACCATGGAAATGTTCCAGATTGAAGAAAAATAGAAACATAAAAGTGTACTACATGATTCTGGCTGTGATCTTTGACAAAAATGGGGGAAAAAAAAAGAAAAATTGTTGGACTTTTAGCAGAGTTTGGAATCTGCAGATTGCATGGTAATATTGTATTAATGCTGATTTCCAGATGTGCGTGGTTGTGCTATGTTTTGTAGGATAATGTCTTATTTTTAACCCATATGCAGAGTACATCATACAGAATGCTGGGCTGAATGAATCACACACTGGAATAAAGATTGCTGGGAGAAAAGTCAACAGCCTCAGATATGCAGATGATATCAATCTAGCGCAAAAAAAAAATGAAGAGGAACTAACGAGCCTCTTGATGAGGGTAAGAGAGTGAAAAAGCTGGCTTAAAACTCAGTGTTCAAAAAATTAAGATCATGGCGTCTGGTCCTATCACTTCATGGCAAACAGAAGGAGGAAAAGTAGAAACAGTGACATATTTAATTTTCTTGAGCTCCAAAACCACAGCAGATGGTGACAGCAGCCACAAAATTAAAAGATGCTTGCTCCTTAGAAGAAAAGCTATGACAAACCTAGACAGCATATTAAAAAGAAGAGACATCACTTTGCTGACAAAGGTCTGTCTACTTAAAGCTATGGTTTTTCTAGTAGTCAGTATGAATGTGAGAGTTGGACCACAAAGAAGGTTGAGCACTAAAGAATGGATGCTTTTAAATTGTGATGCTGTAGAAGATTCTTGAGAGTCCCTTTGACTGCAAGGAAATCAAACCAATCTTTAAGGAAATCAACTCTGAATATTCATTGAGGTCTGATGCTGAATCTGAAGCTCCAATACTTAAGTTACCTGATGCGAAGAGCCGACTCACTGGAAAAGACCCTGATGCCGTGAAAGATTGAAAGCAAAAGAAGGGAGTGGCAGAGGAAGAAATGGTTAGATAGCATCACTGGCTCAATGGAGACAAATTTGAGCACACTCCAGGAGACAGTGGAGGACAGAAGAGCATGGCATGCTGTAGTTGATGGGAAAGCAAAGGGTCAGACACGACTTAGCAACTGAGCAACAAGTCTGTTTTCATAAAGTAAGCCCTATAGTATTAAGACCAATGGAGCATGGTGTCTGAACCTATTTTCAACAGTTCAAAAGAGAAGAATGATATGACAGCATGTGTTCATTGTTGGCTGATGATTCTCCATGGCTCTTTGCTTTTCTATATAACTCGAGAAATGTTTTATTCCATACTATCTTTGTAAGGATGCCTGTAGAGCAAATAGCTGTGCAATACACAAGTAATAACTCCTTCCACTGGACAAAGAGAAAGTTTATGACCAGGATAATAAACTTAATGTTTCCCTCTGAGGTATTAGGTATAGAGTAGCCCCCATATAAGATGGAGGCTTCTCTAAGTTTGCAATTATTTGGTTATAATAGAGACTCACTGTGTGTACATCATCCATCTGGACCTGGCTTCTCATCATCCCCACCACCATCCCCATAGCACTGGGCAAGGACCGATGGGAACATGGAGCTAATGCTCCATGCTCTGTCTAAAGTAATCGTCTTAATGAGTAATAATAAAGTCTCTGACTTAAAAGACTCTTGACGTCTACCAGCATTTACAATAGTTTGTCAAGGTAACCTGTTAGCTTGCAAGCAGGATAAAATCTCAGATTCTTTATAATTCTTTATATGTAGTGAGTTAAAAAAGAGCTGATTGAGCAAACTTAGTAAAATACCATCAACTGGGAAATCTGGGTAAAGACTATGTGAAAGTTTCATTACAATATTTCTGTAATCTTGATTCCATTTTCAAATTACTCCAAAACACAATTATATAAAAAGTTATATGAATTTTAAAATAAAATAAAATGTGTACATTTTTAACAACATAAAAGTCTTTTAAATTGTATTTAAATGTTAAATTATTATTTAATCTGCATATAAGCAGGCTTTATCTACTAACATAGAGCCAGATCTGTCATAAAGCAGTTGGGCAGTTATTCTCACTTGGCCTATAATATATACATTACACTTATTTTCAGCCTGCCATTTATATTTTCAAAACTAATTATCTTGCTACCATTTAAAGTAAAATGAGTATCCAGAGACTTGCAAATGTCAAGGATCTTCTGGGAATTTAGTTGCACTTTGATTTTTTCATAAACAAGCAATAGTATTAAAAAAAAAAGCTATACACAAGCAAAACACAGATGCAGGTAGAGAATAAGATGTCATCTATAATGCTAATGTTTCAATTTTTCCCCATTGTAATCCATCTAAAGTGTACAAACATGTGTCTAGATATTCTCATAATGCCATAATTTTTTTAATCAAGGAAAGTACTGCCCTCAGAAAATATACCCTCCATAATAAACATGAAATATTAATATTTTAATTTAGCATTTATTAGGAGTGAAATATCCAAGGTGACAGTAAAGTAATTAGAACTGTAGGGTCTGAAGGCAGAGTGTTTGGAGTTTGTTCTTGTGTGCATTCTATAACTTAGTTCATCCTCAATTTTCTGACCTGTAAAATGAGGATAATAACACCACCATAGAGAGGAGAAAATGTAAACAATCTGGCACACAGTAAGGACTTAGTACATCATCTTTGTTTTCATCTGCCTGTTTTTCTTTTCTCATGTACAAAATTCTAGGGAACTATAAAAAAAAAATATGTATTCCAATAGGACTAATACTCTATCTTCTAATAAGGCCTAATTTCCTTGGAAAGTATTTCTTATTTAGCCCAGAAAGAAAGCTCTTTCTTTCCACGGGTCTCTTGTCCAAAATTTACCATTTGAATGAGCTCTCTGACACAGATGACAAACACGGTCCAAAAGTACACACCAAGCTGAAGAGAATAAAGGACTTTTATAGGTAATAGACCACACTAATGATGTTTTGAATTCAAGTCTCTTCATGATTAAAAAGAAATCATGCAATTTTGAGGTGTTAATTTTGAGACTGATAAATGGTTTATGTCCATAGCATGTTTTTTCACTATTTTTCTTATTTTATTCAGAGCATTCTCATTTTAAAAAAATCATTGCAAGCTTTGATTATTCCAGTGTGAAATATCTTTCATTCTCAAACCACTAACATCACCCTTCTCAATGTTTTCCCTCAGAGCCAAAGAAGAAAATAGTGCTTGATTCATTCCTCCCATGTCTGTCTTCATGAATTTGGATTTTATTCCTCCAGGGAAGCATGTGGGAGGCAAAAAATGTTATCCACTTAAAATTAAAGCACTGATATTTGTTTAATTTTAACTCTGTCTTAGGGGGAAATTCATATTAAAATTCCAAAGTGTAAAAAAGCACTCACATCTCAATATGTGTATTGAGTCCCATAACCCTTTGAGTAGAAATCAGAGGAAAGAGAAAAAGACCTTAGGGAGTTGGTTAAGATAAGTGAACTCCATTTTATGTTACTCTCAAAACAAAGAAGTGAATTATGTTAAGCTCAAATTTAGATGTCCTTTGTATTTACACTTTTTTTCTCAATTTTCCATACTATTGCCACTGTTCACATCTTAGTCCCCTCCTGCTCTTTGACCCACCCAAGAGATTCTGTGCTCTCTTCCCACCAAGATTCTTCTACAGTACTCTCAGAGGTACTTCCCTGCAACCCATCTTTAATGATGCTATACCCCTCTGTGTCCGTGTGTGTGTTAGTCGGCTGTTTTTTTTTAAAGGCTCTCAATGTGTCCTTTTTTTCTAGTTAACAAATATCTAGCTGAGTGAGTTTTCTAAGCCTGAATTTTCTCTGTTATGTCATAATAGTAATGAGAGTGTATGTATTAATACTGCTTAGAGTTCCTGAGCTAAATAGTAAGTATTCAATAAGTATAAAGTATGGTTATTATGTACATTTAAAATAGGAACATATCTTATGTTAGAGTTTAAATTTGGACAAGCAGTAATAATGAGCTTTGTCTTAAATTACAATTTTTTGAGCTCCTCTATATTTTTCTGACCAGGTATTTCTGGTGCTCATTTTCTGTCAAGACATCCCTGGTGGTTCAATGGTAAAGAATGTGCCTGCCAATGCAGGAAATGCAGGTTCAATCCCTGGGTCTGGCAGATCCCTTGAAAAAGTAAACAGCAACCCACTCCAATAATCTTGCCTGGGAAATCCCACAGAAGGAAGAGCCTGGTGGGCTATAGTCCATGGGGTTGCAAAAGAATCAGATGTGACTTAGCAACTAAAACAACAACAGGTTCTCTTTAAACTACTGGAATCGGAATTCCCTACAGTATTGAAAAATATCTGCACAGATTTTCAGGGGTCTCCTTGGGCACTACTGAGAAGAGGGATTACTCAGAAGAGATCAAACCAGTCAACCCTAAAGGCAATCAACTCTGAATATTCCTTGGAAGGACTGATGCTGACGTTGAAGCTCCAAAACTTTGATCACCTGCTGCAAAGGGCTGACTCACTGCAAGAGACCCTGATTTGGGAAAGATTGCAGGCACAAAGAGAAGGGGGCAGCAGAGGATGACATGATTAGATAGGATCACTCACTCAATGGACATGAAATTTGAGCAAATTAAGAGAGATAGTAAAGGACAGAGAATTTTGGTGTGCCGTAGTTCATGGGGTCACAAAGAATCAGACGCGACTTAGTGACTGAACAACAACAGCAAAAGATTTGATTCAGACAGGATGCTACTTTCCCTCAAACACACTGTAGCCTTCACATATCGATGCCTTGTTTGCAGGTGATAGAAAATCCCCACTCCTAACAACAACTTCTGTAGGAACAGCAGTTGAGGCCTTAAAACCTGCTGCATCTGCATAAGGAAATATGTTCATTGCATTTAGAGTCCTAATGAAGCACACACATGTTAAAAGTTAAACATACTTTAAAAATCCCAATGAAATTCAATTGTTTGATAGCTATTAATTGCCTTAACTAAGATATGCCACTTTCCTTACATAAAACAGTAAGTTTTCAGAACAAAAATAAAAAGAGCCTTTATTCATTACATGGTTCACCATTTTTCTTGCTTCAGACATGATCCATCATTCAATCATTAGCTCTGAAGTAACTATGACAAAATTTAACTGCTCAATAAATAGTACAAGAGCTTTTTGCTTTAAAAGTCAGTCCTACAGGATCCTAAGTCTAAAAGAATATTTAAAATAGATTTTCTTTTAGACATGCAAATAAATAAATAATTTGACATCACAAAATACATATACCTTCTAAACACTCAAAGTAACTTCTCACACTCTATGTTTTCACTCCCAAACTCCCCAAAATAGAGATAATTTCAAGCATCTTCAAAGCTTAAATGACCGTTTATACATCAAAATAGTTAAAATGTAAATTTCAGAAATATTCTTTCATGTACAAAGGTGATATAATTTGAATTTGATCTACTTAAGTAAGTCAGCAAACAACATATCAATTAAGTCTGGCTTTTAAAAGCATTCGTCTCATTTTAAAAATATTTTTCCAAACACACTTCTGCCAGGGGCCTGTACTAAAACTCCTCTCTTTTGCAAGATTGATTTTTAAATTAAATGTTTTTTTATATATAATTATGTTTAACCAGCCAAATAAAGCTTTATTAAAAAAAAATAGAAATGACTCAAAACAGGAAATGAGAAAATAATTAAATAATAGTGAGACAAATATTTCTATATTTGTTAGAATATAGAGTTAGAATATAGAGTTTGTTAGAGTTAGAATAAGAAAATAAAGAAACGAGAAAGGAAAGCAGGAAGAAAGGAGGAAAGGAGAGAAAGGAATAAAGGAAGGGAGACAGAACAAAGGGAAGAAACTTGGCACTTTCAACTTTCACACTTGGGAGAAACAAGTGTGGATCAGAATAATGAGGAAAATGCATCTATTGAGATGATCATATAATTTTTATTCTTTAATTTGTTAATATGATGTACCATAATGATTGATTTTGCATATATTGGAGAATTCTTGCATTCCTAGGATAAATCCCAATTGATCCTTTTAATGTGTTGTGGGATCCTGCTTCTGAGTATTTTGTTGAGGATTTTTGCGTCAATGTTCATCACTGATACTGGTTTGCAATTTTCTTTTTTGTGTGTTATATCTTTTTTCTGGCTTTGATACCAACCCTAGGGTGACGGCAGCCTTGCAGAATGAATTTGGGAGTGTTTCTCCCTTTGAAATTTTTTGGAAGACTTTGAGAAAGATGGGTGTTAGCTCTTCTCTAAATATTCGTTAGAATTCTCCTGTGAGGCCAACTTTTCATGGACTTTTGTTTGTTGGAAGATTTTTAATCACCGTTTCAATTTCTTTACTTATGATTAGTCTGTTCATCCTTTCTGTTTCTTCCTGGTTCAGTCTTGGAAGGTTGTACCTTTCTAAGAATTTGTGCATTTCTCCCAGGTTATCCATATTATTGGCATATCATTGTTTGTAGTAGATGCTTATGATTCTTTGTATTTCTGTGGTGTCATCTCTAATTTCTCCTTTTTCGTTACTACTTTTATGGATTTGAGTCCTCTCCCTTCTTTTCTTGACAAGTCTGGCTAAAAGTTTTGTCACACTGGTTGATCTCAAAGAACTAGCTTTAAGTTTTATTTATCTTTGCTATTGTTTTCTTCATTATTCCATTTATATATGTTCTGATTTTTATGATGTCTTTCCTTCTTTTAACTATGGGTTTTGTTTGTTCTTTGTCTAGTTGCTTCAGGTGTAAAGTTAGGTTGCTGACTTAAGATTTATATTGTTTCTTGAGGTAGGTATACTACCCAAAGAAATCTATGGATTTGGTAAATCCCTATCAAATTACCAATGGTGTTTTCCCACAAAACTAGAAAAAAATACAATTTGCATGGAAACACAAAAGACTGTGAATTGCCAAAGCAATCTAGAAAAAGAAGAATGGAGTTGAGGAATCAGGCTTCCTGACTTCAGACTATACTACAAAGCTACAGTCACCAAGACAGTATTGTACTGGCACCAGAACAAATATAGACCAATGGAACAAGACAGAAACCCAGAGATAAACTCATGCAAATATATACACCTTTTCTTTGACAAAAGAGGCAAGACTATACAATGCAGAAAACACAGCCTCTTCAATAGGTGATGCTTATTGGACAGCTACATGTAAAAAAAAATTGGACAGCTACATGTAAAAGAATAAAACTAGAACACTTCCTAACACTACACACACACACACACAAAAAAAAAAAAAACTCAAAGTGGATTAAAGATCTAAATGTAAGATTGGACACTATAAAACCCTTAGAGAAATACAAAGGCAGAACACTCTTTGACATAAATCGCAGAAAGATCTTTTTTGACCCACTTCCTAGAATAATGAAATGAAAGCAAAAATAAACAAATGGACCTTAATGAAACTTAAAAGTTTTTGCACAGAAAAGGAAACCATAAACAAGATGAAAAGACAGCCCTCAGAATGGGAGAAAATATTTGTAAATGAAGCAACTGACAGGGGATTAATCTCCAAAATAAACAAACAGCACTTGTAGCTCAATATCAAAAATGTAAACCACCCAATCAAAAAATGAGTGGAAGACCTAAATAGACTTCTCCAAACAAGCCATACAGATGGCTAATAAACACATGAAAAGATGCTCAATATCACTAATTATTAGATAAATGCAAATCAAAATTATTATGAGTTACCACCTCATGCCAATCACAATGATCATCGTCAAAAAAATATCTATAAACAATAAATGCTGTGGAGGATGTGGAGAAAACTGAACTGCCTTACATCATTCAGTTAGTTCAGTTTAGTCGCTCAGTCATGTCCGACTCTTTGCAACCCCATGAATCGCAGAATGCCAGGCCTCCCTGTCCATCACCAACTCCCAGAGTTTACTCAAACTCATGCCCATCGAGTCAGTGATGCCATCCAGCCATCTTATCCTCTGTCATCCCCTTCTCCTCCTGCCTCCAATCCCTCCCAGCATCAGGGTCTTTTCCAATGAGTCAACTTTTCGCATGAGATGGCCAAAGTATTGGAGTTTCAGCTTCAGCATCTTACATTATTAGGGGGATGTAAATTGATACAGCCACTATAAAGAACAGTATTCCTTTAAAAACTAAAAATACAGCTACCTAGCAAACCAACTCCTGGACATATAATATACCCCGAGAAAACCATAATTCCAAAAGATGCATACATCATAACATTCATTGCAGCACTATTTACAACAACCAGGACATAGAAACAACCTAAATATCCATTAACAGAGGAATGGATAAAGAAATAAGGTACATATATACAATGAAATATTACTCAGCCATAAAAGGGAATGAAATTATGCAATTTGCAGAGATGTGGATAGACCCAAAGATTATCATACAGAGTGAAGTAATTCAGAAAGAGAAATACAAATAATGTATAATATTGTTTGTATGTATAGTCTAGAAAAATGGGACAAATGAACCTATTTGGAAAGTAGAATTAGAGACACAGACATAGAGAACAAACATGTGGACAGGTGGGAGGGGTGGTGGGATGGATTGGGAGATTGCGATTGACATGTAAACTACTTTGTATGAGATAGATGGCTGGTTAGGGCCTACTGCATAGCACGGAGGGTGGGGGAGAAGGTTCAGTGTAAGAAATGTAAGTTAGCCTTAAAAATACATTCCAGTATACATTTGCTATTTAGTTTGCTAAATTGTGTCCAACTCTTTTGCAACCCCATGGACTGTAGTCTGCCAGGCTCCTCTGTCCAGGCAAGAATACTGAGAATGGGTGTCATTTCCTTCTCCAGGAGATCTTCCTGACCCAGAGATCAAACTCACATCTCCTGCATTGAGAGAAGATTCTTTATCGCTGAGTCACTGAGGAACCCCCCTCAACATATATTAGATGCAGACAAATACTGTTTGAATCCTCTTTCACAAAGTACCTAGAACAGTCAAATTCATAGTCAGAAAGTACTTTGGCAGATGCCAGGCACCAGGGGACTGGGAATTAGTGTTTAATGGGGACAGAGTTCCAGGTTAGGAACATAAAAATTTGGGACATGGATGATGGTGAGAATTGCACAACAATGTGAACATACTTAGTGCCCTGAAACATACAGTTAAATATGGTTAAAGTAGAATGTTTTAATCATGTTACTGTAACCATAATTAAAACAAAAGAATCATGAGGAAACTGTTTTCCAGATTCATTGGTTCTAATATTTCCAAGAAGACTAACACATTTCTCAATGCAGCTCTACAGTATTAGAATTCTGAATATAAGAAGCCTATATTTCAAAGCCAAAACTTCAAATTTGACAAATAGGAAGTTGCACTCAGCAACTCATTGACAGTGCCATCTGCTGACCAAAAAAAAATTGATATGAGTTTTGCTATTGTTTATTTAAATATGGAACCAATAGCACTGAAAACTTTGTAATGTGTATCATAAAATTTGTGTTTAGTAACAAGCAACTGATATAAAATATTAATTTTTAGATGTAACCAGATCTGAGAATTAAGAAGTATGAAAAAATTCAAAAAGAGATGTTTTGGTTTATAGCAAAATGCAATTATGATTTTATTAGTAAACCAAAATAGGAAAAATAAATTTTCTGATATTCTATCCACAGTTATTTCAGTTCAGTTCATTCAGTCACTCAGTCGTGTCTGATTCTTTGCGACCCCATGAACTGCAGCACGCCAGGCCTCGCTGTCCATCACCAACTCCCAGAATCCACCAAAACCCATGGCCATTGAGTCAGTGATGCCATCCAACTATCTCATCCTCTGTCATCCCCTTCTCCTCCTACCCTCAATCTTTCCCAGCATCAGGGTCTTTTCAAATGAGTTAGCTCTGCATCAGTGGCCAAAGTATTGGAGTTTCAGCTTCAACATCAGTCCTTCCACTGAACACCCAGGACTGATTTAGCTAGGAACAAATATTTGAGGGTCAATTGAAGCCAAAGCATTCTCTCAGCTTACACCTCTAAGGTAGAATTTTTTCTTCCAAAAATTCATTATTCACCAAAAAACATTCTTAATACTCAAGGGAACATCAGGTTAATGAAATCACAAGGAAAATATCCAGATCTTAAGGGGGCTTCTGTTTCCTCCTTCGGCTGTCCTTTTTCCCATATTAAGCAAGGCATGTAGGTATGAAAGTGAAGATTTTAATGCACATAGAAGGAAAAGACATAGGGCTTCCTGATAGATCATATTGGGTAAATATATGAGTTATGTGTGTTAGTTACTCAGTCACATCTTACTCTTTGCCACCCCATGGACTTCAGCCCACCAGACTCCTCTATCCATGGAATTCTCCAGGCATGATTACTGCAGTTGGTAGCCATTCTCTGCTCCAGGGGATTTCTCAACCCAGGAATTGAACCTAGGTCTCTTCTACTGCAGGCAAATTTTTTTTTTTAACTGTAAGTTATATCCATAGGATATAAGAGAAATCACAAAATCATAACAATATTTCTCTCTGTGAGTGTCAGTGATTCAGGGAGTATCCTAACTGACCTGCCCTTATGTGCCAAGTCTGACTTGACAGAATGAAGGACTAACATGTATATTCCGTGCAGAAATTTCTCCCATTATGCATTCCCAGCTTTATCTCTTTTCATAATAGTCTTGCCCTTCATACTTCAGTTACAGGAATTTGCGCTCAACTCAAAGGAAACTTCATGATATTTCACCCTTGTGCCTTTGCTCAAGCTGCTGTCCATGTCTGTGATGGAATTATCTGTGTGAAGATGTTCTTTCTGACCTACTAACTCCAGGAAGGCCACATTTCCTCCCTCTCTGTCCCCAGCATGCTGGATATCTGTTTACTATTACACTTACCATGCCAAAGTGCTTCTTTTTTCATCAGTCTGTCATCTTTGATTTATGGTTAACTTCATCAGACTGGAGATCTTGATTTCTCTCCAGATAATCCATGCCTAACTTCAACCTAACTTTTTGAAGTTAATTTTTAAAAGTCTCCCAATATTTTAGAAATTCATACATTTTCCTGTTCTTCAACATTTCTAAAATGACAGAGAAATTTCCATAAAAATTAATAACAGCATGTTAGGTTTGGTGGCTTCTATGAGTTGGTTACATACAGTTTAGTATATTATCTTATGATAATCTCTTACCCCACCTTTGGGATGTGAGCTATTTCAGACTGCATATTGCCCACCAAACTGAATATTGTTCATGAGCCAATTAAGTTCTTATTAAATACGGTATTGCCACATAAGGGCTTCTCTGGTGGCCCAGACAGTAAAGAATCTACCTGCAAAGCAGGAGACGTGGGTTCAGTCACTGGGTCAGGAAAATCCCCTGGAAAAGGACATGGCAATCATTCCAGGATTCTTGCCTGGAGATTTCCATGGACAGAGGAGCCTGGCAGGCTACAGTCCATAGGGTCTCAGAGTTGGACATAACCGAGTAACTAACACGTATAAGTCTTTGTCATATAATCTCAGCTAGATTAACAAAATATAAAGTCACAATATGATATAAAAATACCATGTAATTCAAGGATTTAAAGTGGAAAAGGGAAACAAACATGGGGATGAAATAAATCTATTTAGGGGATGTCTTGTTTGAAAGTGAATCTCAGTGTATATCCAGGGATATGCTGGATTAGCACAGTGATTTTCTATAGATCAGAAAGAAGTAACAAAATGTGCAATTTGGTAACTAGCAAGTAGATCTAGAATATTCTGTGTAGTTGATTTTTTTTCTTTTCTTTTTAAAGCTCTACATGGGACATGCATGGAAAACAATAAAGAGAAATGACAAACATATTGATTTTTCTAAATTATAAAACTTAAAAATAATATGGAAGTGGCCCTTTATCAGGAGAACTGAAGACAACAGTTATTTCCTAAATGTCTGATCATTAGATTTACAAATTGAGCCAAATTTCTAAAAATTCTTTGAGAAAGGAACAAAACAGCTTGACCAATTTATTTCTTTAATACTCATTTCAAAACATTGTTGAAGGTCAGTACTGGGCACTTTACATAGGTAAGGAAAGAGGCAATTAAAACACTGCACTGACAAGTGTAATATTTTTCTGGCCCAATGTGTTGTTCTTACCAGGTCAAAGTTCTTAATACTTCTATATTATGGAACCAGATATCAGTGACATTGTTATTAAATGATATTAAAATTCATAATTATCTAGGAAGTCCTGCAGTCCTTTACATTCCTCACTTTCAGGAAATCTTAAATGCTAAGATTAGCTTGGGTATGAAGAAAAGCAAGTTGGTCCTTAAGGGATTATATATATAGTAGCAAGTTTCTTTATCTCTATTGTCCCTTTTTATTATGGTGAAAAAACATCTTACATGAGATTTATCCTCAACAAAATTTTAACTACACAATAGAGTATTGTCAACTACAAGCATACTGTGGTACAGTGATCTTTAGAACTTATTCTTGCATGACTGAAAATATGTGCCCATTGAACAGCCATTCTCCCTTGTCACCTTCCTCCAGCCCCCGGTAACTGTCATTCTATTCTCCATATCTACAAATTGACTATTTTAGATGCCTCATATAATTTGATCATGTAGCATTTATCCTTTTGTGACTGCTTTATTTCACTTAGCATAATGTCCTGCATGTTGATACATGCTGTCTTATATGGCAAGCTTTTCTTCCTTTTTAAGACTGAATAATCATAATCCCATTGTATGTGTATATCACATGTTCTTTATCCATCATTTGATGATGGACAGTTTTGTTGTTTCTACATATTGGCTTAACAAATAATGTTTCAATGCACATAGAAATACAGATATCAGAGATCTTGACTTCAAATCTTTTGCAGGAGACATAAGAGATGTGAGTTTGATACCTGTGTCAGGAAGATCCACTTGAAGAAAGTATGGCAACCCTCTCCACTATTCTTGCCTGGAGAATCCCATGGACAGAGGAGCCTAGTGGGCTACAGTCCATAGGGTCATAAAGAGTCAAACATAACTGTAATTACTTAGCACGCATGCATGAAAGCACAAATCAGCATTCAATTCAGCTGAGTTTTCATATAACAATGAACTGTCTAAAAAGGAAATCAGTAAAAATTATGGTTATAATAGCACCAAAAATAATAATATACTCAAAAAACCTTAACCAAGGAGATAAACTTTAAACTGAAATCTGCAAAACATCAATGAAATAAAGACATGCAAAGGAGACTAAGTTGGAAAATTGATGCCACTGAAATGTCTCTACTATCTAAAGCAATTATAAATGTAATAAAACTCCCACCAAAATCCCAATAAAATTTTTACAAAAAAAAAAAAAAAAGAGCTATAATAGATGTTCCATAGCAACAGCAATCCTGAGAAAGAAGAACAAAGCAGGAGACATCACACTTCCTGATTTCAAAATACATTACAAAACTATAATAATGAAAACAGTATGGTATTGGAATATATATAGAAACAGACATACAAATCAATGAACAGACTAGAGGGCCTAGAAACTAATCCATCCACACATATATGACCAACTGATTTTTTACAAGATTGCCAAGAATACACAATGGGGAAAGTGTAGTCTATTCAATAAATGATGTTGGAAAAACTTGATACACACATGCAAAAGAATGAAACTGGACTCTTATACAAAAAGAAAAGCAAAACAAAAACAAATGCAAAATGGACTAAAACTTAAATATAAGATCAGAAACTATAAAACTGAGAAGAAAACATAGAGGAAAAACTGCCTGACACTGGTCTTAGCAATACTTCCTTATATAGAAACACCAAAGTCACAAGCAACAAAAGCAAAAATAGACAAGTGGGACTATATCAAGCTACAAATCTCCTGCACAACAAAGAAAATCAACAGACTGAAAAATACAATATATGGAGTGGGAAGAAATTTGCAAATCATATATCTAATATGGGATTATTTAATATATAAGGAATTCCTATAACTCAATGGTGAAAAAACAACAATAACTTGATTAAAACTCATTGGCAAAAAACAACAACTTGGCTTTAAAATGGACTAAAGACTTGATAGACATTTCTCCAAGAAGATATGTAAATGGTCAACAGGCACAGGAAAATATGCTCAATATCACTAATTGGGAAATGCAATTCAAAACCACAATGAGATATCACTTCACATCTGTTCAGTCAGTTCAGTCATTCAGTCATGTCTGACTCTTTGCTGCCCCATGAACCACAGTACACCAGGCCTCCCTGTCCATCACCAACTCCTAGAGTCCACCCAAACTCAAGTCCATTGAGTTAGTGATGCCATCTAACCATCTCATCCTCTGTTGTCCCCTTCTCCTCCTGCCTTCAATCTTTCCCAACATCAGGGTCTTTTCAAATGAGTCAACACTTTGCATCAGGTGGCCAAAATATTGGAGTTTCAGCTTCAACATCAGTCCTTCCAATGAATGCCCAGGACTGGTTTCCTTTAGGATGGACTGGTTGGATCTCCTTGCAGTCCAAGGAACTCTCAAAAGTCTTCTCCAACCCCACAATTCAAAAGCATCAGTTCTTCTGAGCTCAGTTTTCTTTATAGTCCAACTCTCACATCCATACATGATGACTCATAGGATGGCTATTAAAAATGAAAAAAAAAAAAAAAAAAGAGAGAGAGAGAGAGGGAGATCATGGGTTGGCAAGGATACAGAGAAACACTTGTACATTGTTGGAACCCTTATAAATTGTTTTTTTTTTTTTTTCATTTTTTTTTTTTTTATTTGTGGTGGATTTTGTCATACATTGAAATGAAACAGCCATGGGTTTACATGTGTTCCTCATCCCAATCCCCCCTCCCACCTCCCTCTCCACCCGTTCCCTCTAGGTTTTCCCAGTGCACCAGGTCCGAGCGCTTGTCTCATGCATTCAACCTGGGCTGGTGATCTGTTTCACCCTAGATAATATACATGTTTCAATGCTATTCTATTGAAACATCCCACCCTTGCCTTCTCCCACAGAGTCTAAAAGACTGTTCTATAAATCTGTGTCTTTTTTTGTTCTGTTCTGCATATAGGTTTATCATTAACATATTTCTAAATTCCATATATATGTGTTAGTATATTGTAATGGTCTTTATCTTTCTGGCTTACTTCACTCTGTATAATGGGCTCCAGTTTCATCCATCTCATTAGAACTGATTCAAATGAATTCTTTTTAATGGCTGAGTAATATTCCATGGTGTATATGTACCACAGCTTCCTTATCCATTCATCTGCTGATGGGCATCTAGGTTGCTTCCATGTCCTGGCTATGATAAACAGTGCTGCGATGAACATTGGGGTGCACGTGTCTCTTTCAAATCTGGTTTTCTTGATGTGTATGCCCAGAAGTGGGATTGCTGGGTCATATGGCAGTTCTATTTCCAGTTTTTTAAGAACTCTCCACACTGTTTTCCATAGTGGCTGTACTAGTTTGCATTCCCACCAACAGTGTAAGAGGGTTCCCTTTTCTCCACATCCTCTCCAGCATTTATTGCTTGTAGACTTTTGGATAGCAGCCATCCTGGTTGGTGTGTAATGGTACCTCATTGTCGTTTTGATTTGCATTTCTCTGATAAAGAGTGATGTTGAGCATCTTTTCATGTGTTTCTTAGCCATCTGTATGTCTTCCTTGGAGAAGTGTCTGTTTAGTTCTTTGGCCCATTTTTTGATTGGGTCATTTATTTTTCTGGAGTTGAGCTGGAGGAGTTGCTTGTATATTTTTGAGATTAAGCCCTTGTCTGTTGCTTCATTTGCTATTATTTTCTCCCATTCTGAGGGCTGTCTTTTCACCTTGCTTATAGTTTCCTTTGCTGTGCAAAAGCATTTAAGTTTCATTAGGTCCCATTTGTTTATTTTTGCTTTTGTTTCTAATATTCTGGGATGTGGGTCATAAAGGATCCTGCTGTGATTTATGTCGGAGAGGGTTTTACCTATGTTCTCCTCTAGGAGTTTTATAGTTTCTGGTCTTACATTTAGATCTTTAATCCATTTTGAATTTATTTTTGTGTATGGTGTTAGAAAGTTTTCTAGTTTCATTCTTTTACAAGTGGTTGACCAATTTTCCCAGCACCACTTGTTAAAGAGGCTATCTTTTTTCCATTGTATCTCCTTGCCTCCTTTGTTGAAGATAAAGTGACCATATGCTCGTAGATTTATCTCTGGGCTTTCTATTCTGATCCATTGGTCTATATATCTGTCTTTGTGCCAATACCATACTGTGTTGATGACTGTAGCTTTGTAGTATAGTCTGAAGTCAGGCAGATTGATTCCTCCAGTTCCGTTCTTCTTTCTCAAGATTACTTTGGCTATTTGAGGTTTTTTGTATTTCCATACAAATTGTGAAATTATTTGTTCTAGTTCTGTGAAAAATGCTGTTGGTAGCTTGATAGGGATTGCATTGAATCTGTAGATTGCTTTGGGTAGTATGGCCATTTTGACAATGTTGATTCTTCCAGTCCATGAACACGGTATATTTCTCCATCTGTTTGTGTCCTCTTTGATTTCTTTCATCAGTGATTTATAGTTTTCTATGTATAAGTCTTTTGTTTCTTTAGGTAGATATATTCCTAACTATTTTATTCTTTTTGTTGCAATGGTGAATGGTATTGTTTCCTTAATTTCAACAGAAAGAGAAATTAAGGAAACAATACCATTCACCATTGCAACAAAAAGAATAAATTGTTGATAAGCATATAAAATAATGTGGTCACAATGAAATACAGTAGCAGGTTTCAATACTGATGGGAATGACAGAATCACTGGATCTCAAATCCATGGGTCCAAGAGTAGAGCAGATTCTAGGTAGAAGGGAAAGAATGGAGATACCTGGAGAGAATAATCTTATTGACCAAGGGCATAGAAGGTATGAACATAGGAAAAATACCATTCACGTTTTATATCCATGTATGCCGTTTTATTTCTATGTGTATTGTTTCACTCATTAGAAAACTGTTGATGGCATCTATATATTTTTATACTTAATTATCATAAAATCACAATTAGAACAGGTTAGTAGTTTCATTTTACCAATAATGAGGCTTAGACTCAAGAAAAGAATTATTATGTTCATCATCATACATTCTATTAAGTAGGAGAGCTGTGTTTCCAACCAGTCTTAGCTGACCATAATTGATGCTTTTATTTCTATTACCAGATTCTAATAAGTATGTTTCACTATATATGGTGTGGTGCCTGGAAAGGTCACCTCTAGAGCTAGATTCTCTTGGTGCACAATCCCAGGCCTGCCTCTTGTTAGCTGTGTAATCTTGAGCAAAATTATTTGATTTCTCTGTGCAAATTGTTGAACTACTTTGAAGCAGATTATCTGATTATTTTCTTCTGTAGGTAGAGACTAAAAATAATGCTATCAATATTTTTCAGGAGTCAATATATGTAAAAGCAATGGCTGGCATGTAAGAAGCACTAATATAACATTTTTAAATACTACTCTAGTGTTACTACAAGGATTTTAAGAAGAAAAAGTACTGAAAAAGAAAAAGCTACCAAAAGAGAAGTATATAAACTCATGGCTTATCCTTTTCAGTCAATGAGATGACTATAGAAATAAATTTTTTTCCTTCTCTTCTGTGATTTAATTTCCCTTCAGGATTCCTTAGTTTTATTACCTAAAGACTTGCAGATCTTCAGCATGTAAGAGTAGGGGAAGAAAGCCAAAGAGTGGGCAAAAACAAAATATAATCAGCAAATCCTATTGCAAGGGACTATTTAGTGGTACAGAAAACAAGTGGATCCAGTAGCCTTAGGTAGTCACTGGCAACTCAAAAAAAAAAAAAAAAAGATGTGTGTATTTATGTGGTTTTCTTAGTCTGTTATAAGACAGTATCCTCAAAATAGCTCTTGAGACAGAATGCAGGGAGTAAGCAGCCGACGGCAAGCTACTCTCTGAGATATGGAGGGTAGGGAGATGGAGAGAGAGGAGAGAGGGAAGGGTGCATGTGGATGATGCAGAGGCAGAATTAAAGCAAGGCTGTGACATTTTAAAAATTCTCTTTATTTCCTTCACAAAATGCTTCTTTGTGTCTTAAAAAAGATGAAATTACAAAAAAAAAAAAAGTCTGTGAAAACAAATGTGCCACCCCTGATTAGCAATGGCATAAGAGGCAGCAGAAAAGCTTTACGCTCAGCTTGAAGTCTTGGGGAAATAAGAAAACCTTTCAGGACCAAAAACAAAACCTAGCAGAGGAAAGGCAGATTAGTGTGACTCCAGAAATGAGTTCCAAGACTACTGAAGCACAGTGGATTAGCTTTGTGAAGAGAGCTCCGCAGACAGGCAACATTTCTAAAGAGCTGCGCTACAGAGAGAAGAAAACGCGAAGGATCCAGGAACAAAGCTCCGCTTTCTCACAAGTTATTAACCTCATTTATACCACGGAGTCACTATCGTTATGCTCATTGCCCTGACACGGTTCAGAGCATTGATATTTCATTCAGCAGGGTGCCAATTCTGACGACAGGGAAAGGGAACCCCGGAGCTTGGCTGCTATTGCCTTTGTAATGACCAGCTGCACCTCAGATGAAAGTAAAAGTCTAACTGTTCTGGGAAAGAATTCCCTAAAAACGTTTTCAGAGTCCTTGATCTTGAGGTCAAGTCATCAACTATCTGTTTATAAAGATTTTGCAGTTTTCCAGTTCCTCTTTGAAAAGCAGTTGTACACTTTCTATCTAGAGCACGGGTGAACAGAAGTTGTAAGTTTGTAAAGTAATCCTTAAAGATATTTTCATTAGTCTCTTTAAGGGAAATAGCTTTTTATGAATTTGAGGAAATTGTCCATCTCAGGTGGATGGATTGGAAAGGGTAGAGGAGGCATCATTATAGCTTCTTGAAAATTAAAACAAAGAATAAACTATCTTTACCTGAAAATTATAGAGTCAATAACTGTTTGAGGAGCATTCAATGCATCTTAAGACTTCAAGTTTCTCACTTTAGGGGTCTAATACGAAGGCAACTCGGGTCTCCCACATTGCAGGCAGACGCTTTACCATCTGAGACACCAGGGAAGCATAAAAGAAATCAAGATGTCTCTAATGAATTAGAATTAATCAAAATTTA